>VMDO01001547.1:175510-202635 GCA_007922755.1 Pedetes capensis | reverse complement strand
GTATTTTCAGTGGCATCATATGGTTGTGAAAGCTGGACATTGAACAAGAGAGACAGAAAAAGAATTGATGCTTTTGAATTGTGGTGCTGGAGACGTCTATTGAATATACCATTGACTGCCAAAAGAACCAACAGATCTGTCCTAGAAGAGGTACAACCAGAGTGCTCCTTGGAAGCAAAAATGGCCAAACTGCGTCTTAGATATTTCGGACATGTAGTCAGGAGAGAACAATCCCTGGAGAAGGACATCATGTTTGGAAGAGTGGCAGGTCAACGCAAAAGAGGAAAACCCTCCACCAGATGGATTGACACAGTGTCTGCAATAATGGGCTTAAACATAAATAAGATTGTTTGCCTGGCACAGAATCGGCAAGTGTTTCGATCTGCTGTACATAGGGTTGCTATGAGTCGGACTCGACTCGATGACACCTAACAACAACAACAGTTCTCTTAGGTGAACTCAGGGACCAAGAGAGAGGGATGAATGTCACCATGCATGGCACAGGGCTCAGTCTATACAAGGGTTCAACATATGGCCTCATTGCCAACGAAGCTTCTGATAAAAAGATGCCAACTAACTAGCACCTGCTGTGAAGATGGGGAAACTGAGGCTGCTCAGAGAGGGAGAATAATTGGCCAAGGCCCCCAGGCAGATTTGGACAGAACCAAGGGTGGAGCCCACGGCAAGGTTCCTTCTGCCTGGACCTGTGCACCGCCTCCTGGCCTGTGAGCTCCATAAAGCCAGTTGGGTCTCCCTGTAGGCCCTGGGGGCGTGAACTTTCCCATCAAGGGCAAAACAGATCCTGGGGCTGGGCAGGCCTCCCAGGCCCTCAGGAATTCTGGGTCAGTTGGTGTGGGCACAGTGGCTTTGCCCTCAAGCCCTCATGCCCACCCCTACTCAGAGGCTCTCTCTCCCTCACCTGGGCCTCACCCCAACACCTCCTTCCTCTCCCCTGAGCCAGACTGTGGTCCCCAAAGACCGTACCTCCTGCTGAGCTGCCTGGTGCACTCTCCCTGGCTCTCGTCCTCCCTCAGGGTCCCAGCCCTGCTCTTCTACCTCCTCCTGAAACACACCCCTCATTAGCACTAATGAGCCTGTCTAGGGACAGAGGGACCTAGGTGACATTTTAATTATGCCTCTAATTGCTGCCTAGATGAATGGGAAACCCAAATTTCTCTGTGGATGCTCAGAGAAGGAGAGGGCCCCACCAGAACTGAGGCAGCTGGGATCCCCAACATTTCCTTGCATTCCTAGAGAACAAGTGGGGCCTTTGCTAGCAACAGCTGGCCCTGTCTCACCACATACCCTCCTCAGAGCCACCCAGGGCCCAGGGAATGGGGTTGTGAGGGAGGGTGGTGAGGCAGGGGCCTGGATGGTGGGTGGAGGGGTCACCTGGTCCCCACCCCACAGCAGACACACCCCTGGACCTCATTTCCTGAGGCATCAAAGCTTGGACACACCTAGGAGTGAAGGCTGTGCAAAGAACAGAGGTTTTGAATACAGGATGGTCTAACTCCAGCTCTGAGTAATGGTGTGACCTTGGAGAAGGTGGCCTTGGCTTCTCTGAACTTTTTTTTTTTTTTCAGTACTGGGGGTTGAACCCAGGGCCTCATGCTTGCATGCTTTGCAAGTGGTGGACCACTGAGCTGCACCCCTAGCCCTTTTTTTTTTTTTTTTTTTTGAGACAGGGTCTCGCTAAATTATGCAGACTGCCCAGTCTCAAACTTGCAATCCTCCTACCTCTGCCTCCTGAGTTGCTGCATGCGCCACTGCGCCTGGCTTAGCTCCTTTCTTTACCCAGGATGCTGAGATGCTGAGAGAGACCCCCTCACTGACCAGCCAGGTGGAACTGAGAACATATTGCCTGATAAGTTGATCCTCCAGGTCAAACTGTAGAAGAGGAGATGTGAAGCAGGCCCCTTTGTCCCTGCTCCTTTGAGTGCAGAGTCCTAGGGGTGACAGGGCCCCAGAACATGGATGCCCAGGGCCTCGGGAGAACAGAGTAACAACTGTACCAACCCTGGGCCATTGCATCTGCACGCAGCCCTGCAGGACAGCAGGACACCAACCTCACAGATGAGGATGAGGCACAAAGCGCAGCTCAGGGACCAAACGCTGAGCACTCCCAACTACTAAGTAGCGGCAGGCATCCCCCACCCCCAGATCCCCAAGGGCTTGTGTAGGCAGAGGGGCACCAAGGCCTCGTCCTTCCAAGAGTCACAAGGGCACAGAGAGAGGGAAGGGCCCCAGGTCCACAGGCAGCCCCAAGAGCCCCTGCCTGACGGTCTTCCCGTCCTGAAATGAGCCCCCTCAAAAGCAGAGACAGACGCCAGATGTGCTAGAGGGCTTTTTAATGTTTCCTTGCTGCTTTAACAATATCATGAAAAAATACAGAGTTTAGCGTCTAGAATTGCCCTGGCTGGGTCTGGGATTGCAGATTCCGCCTGTGGGGAGCTCAGCTACTGGACGCAGGAGCCCTGGGTTAGAGGAAGGGCAGCCCCTGGGACAGGGTCCTGGTGGGTTCTCTCTCCCCAGGCTCTTGCTGGGTGCCCTAGACCAGGAGGCAGGTCGGACTGTTCCCAGGACAGAAGAGTCATCAAGTTGTAGCTGTCCCGCTGACGCTCAGACCCCAGCTTCTACTCAGTCCCCTGGGTAGAGTTATCAAACTTGAATCTCAGAAAAACAATAAACAGCTTTTTAGCATAAGAACGCAGGGTCCGGTGGTGGTGGTGGTGGTGGTGGTGGTGGTGGTTGGAGGCTGTCATCTCAGTACTGGGGAGGACTGACGCAGGAGGATCCAGAGTTCAAGGCCAGGCTGGGCTACGTAGTGAGTCTGTATCAAAAAAAAAAAAAAAGTTCCAAATATTGCACGGGGCATACCGAGAAAAAAAAAACTTTTGTTTACCTGAAATTCAAGTTTAACTCAGTCTTATATTTTTTTGTTTTGTTTTGTTTCTTGCTAAATCTGGCAACCCTCCCCTGGGGCCCTGGCCTCAGCAGTGGGGAGGGCTAAGAGAGGAAGTGGCCCTCACGGAGCGGGGCAGGGGGAGAGAACCACCCAGTCAAAACACAGCTCCTCGCAGGGACGGTGCGTGGTTTTTTCATGATCCTTTTCCAGAGATTTTCTCACAGGCCTCTTCAGCTGTTAACAGCAATGGGGGTGGGGACAAGCACCCCGGAGGCCCACACCTCACAGTTCAAGCTGGGCTGGATTCTTTGCCACAGAAAGTCCCCCAACTTGAGTAGGCTGCCGCCCGGCGGTGAACTTACAAGAAGAAAGACTCCATGTCAAGGTTATCTAAAAGGATTCCGGCTGGGTGCAGGCTTAAACGTAACAATAACCAACACTGGGGGGGGGGGGGGTTCCCCAACCTCCAGTCATTGGGGAAGGGTCCCCTTGAGGATCCGACAAGCCCGGGGGCTTTCCTTCTACCCTGCACCCTGTCCTCGCCCCGAGGGGGCTGCATTCAGTGCGCAGGTCCTGCAGTGACCAACCTGCCCTGCTGAACCTCCAGGTGCTACACATGGGGCTTGAGGAGCCATAGGTGGAGGGAGGGAGGGACCGGGATGAGTGGCTGCAAGGCCCCCTGTAGCACACACATCCCAGCTGGGCACCAACTAGGCCACAAAGGAGCCAAGTGTCCAAGGCCTGGAGTGGAGGCCACCTCTGGCTGCCCTGTGGTTGCCGCACGTGGCAGGAACTCATGTCGACATCTGGCATCCATCTGAGGCCAGGCTGGGGGCCAGGAAGGCCGAGAGTGGCCCTGTCACAGGCAGCCACGGGGAGGGCAGGCCGCCTCCCCCAGCCCTTCTCCATCAGGTCCAGGCTCTTGGGCACCCCTGCACAGTCTGGTCAAAGGTCACACTGGGGCGCGAGTTAGGCAGAAGACCAGCCCAGAGATGGCGGGGGGCTCCTTCCGGCCAGCCTCACACTCGGATCTCGTCTTCCTCCTCGTCCATGAAGGAGAACTCCTTTTCGGGCTGCCTCGGGGGTGCAGCCCGGGCCCTCTCGGGCACCTGGAAGGCTGGGCTGCGCTCCTCCAGGACGCCCGAGGTGCAGCTGGACAGGGAGCTGCTGTCCCGCGTGGTGTGGCTGCCCATGCTGCGGGCTGAGCTGGGGCTGGGGGCGGCTGCTGCCCAGCCCTCATCCTCCAGGGCGTGGGGGGGCAGCGAGGGCAGGAGGTCGGGAGCCGCCTTGCCTTCTGGCCTCCCCAGAGGAGGGGCCGCCTCCGGGGAAGGGGGAGCCTCACCGGGGCTTTCTTCTTCGCCCAGGTCGCCGCCACCCTCCTCCTCAGGGTCCCACTCCTCCTTGTCCATGATGCTGAGGACGTCGCCCAGCATGGAGGGTCCCAGGTCGATGTGGAAGGACATGATGGACTCGGCGTGCTTCAGCCCGTAGCTGGCCTTGGGCACAACGGGGAGATCTGTGAGGTCCCCGAAAGCCTGCTCATCGAGGAGGGGGTCTGGGGAGTGGGGGCCCACGGCCCCGTTCCGACGGAGCCCCAGCTCCCCCGCGCCGGCCCCCTGGCCGTCCTCCCCGGCATCCACCTTCTTCACGGGGCTGGAAGACAGGCTCTTGGGCAGCCTACTGCTGCCCTTCTCCGCCGCCTCCTTCTCGTTGAGCTGGGGCAGGGACATGGCGTTCTTGACAAAGAGCGCCGAGTCCCGCAGCGAGCCCAGCATGTCTCTCTGCTCCCGGTCCCCCCGGGTCACCGACTGCGACCTCTTGCTGCCCCGAAACTTCCGGGACAGGAGGCTGCGCTTGGAAGAGGAGGAGGCCTGATCATCCAGGGACTCGCCGTCAGGCTCGCCAGCCTTGCTGTGGAGGAAGGAGGTGTCCCCGAAGGCGTCCCCAGCCCGGCCCACGTGCATGGTGTGGCGGAAGTCTCCCAGGGGAGCACTGATCATCTCCGCGGTGAGGTCCACACGGGAACGGCGCTTGGAGTGCACCGAGCTGGACACCAGCTGCTTGAGGATGGGCATCTTGCTGGCTGGGAGGGGAGGCAGACCCTCCCCAGGGAGCAGGCAGGTCTGGGCTCAGAGGTGACGTCCAAATCTGGTGGGTGGAGAGGGTGGAAGCAGGGCGACCCTAGGGCTGTAAGCAGAGAGCAGGAGGCAAAGAGTTAACACAGGCCACTGCGCAGCCCCAAAGACCTTTGGCCCAGGGGCTAGCATTTAACCCCAGCTCTCCTACCAGCGTGAATAACACGACATAAGCCGGCAATCGATTTCATCACTCTGCCCATTTCTTCATGCACAGGCTCCCAGGTGAAGGAGTGACTCTGAAAAGCTGGCTGAAGTCCAGGACTGCAGACACTCTTTCCTTGAATCCTGAGAAATACCAGTAACCCTTCTAAACTAAAGGACAGCGCAGCCCCCACCCCAACCAGGTTGCTGCTAGGAAAAAAAAAAAAAAAAAAAAAAACAGCACTGCAGGGCAATTTGATTCCAGGCTGCTCATCTGGAGACGTGCTGTGAGTTCTTCCTGCTGTCTCGCCTCAATCCTCACCTCAGCCTGAGTCAGAGTCCTCCAGAGGAGGGCACAGGCAGGCCGAGGGAGACTGAGACACTGCCCAGCAGCCCAACCTCTGTAGGCAGCCCATCTCTCTCTGAATCAGGGCTGGGGTGGGGCTGGCTGGACCCACAGAACCAGCTCCCTGGCCTTCCCGCTCACACTGGGTGTCCCGTAAGCGAGGATCCTGCCTGCCACCTCTCCAATGGGAAGTCCCTGCAGAGAACCAACCTCTGGTCTCTAGGGGAGCTTAAGATGGAGAAGCTCCCTCCCAGTTTCTTTAAAGGGGCAGAGGGCCAGGCATGGTGGCGCACACCTATAATCCCAGCGGCTGGGGAGGCGGAGGCAGGAGGATTCCAAGTGCAAGACCAGAGGCAGTCTGTATAACTTAGCAAGACCCTGTCTCAAAAAGTAAAAAAATGGGCTGAGGGTGCAGCTCAGTGGCCCAGCACTTGCAGAGAATGCAAGCTCGAGGCCCTGGGTTCAACCTCCAGTACTGCAAAAAAAAAAGGGTGGGGCAGAAGGAGGCAGGTACTGGACCCCAAATAGCTTAGTCCCCTGGGGTCTGCAGCTCCTCCTAACCAAAGTGATTGACCAAAAATCCCAAGGCCAGTAGGGAGAGAGCAGCTCGGGATACCACCACGCAGCTTCTGGCAAGGGCCAGAGTGAATTGCCTTTATCACCAGAGGGAACTGCCCCAAATGTCAAGGTCAAGCTCACACAGCAGGGCAGAGTGGGGAGAAGTGGGTGCCAGGTGGTAGGGCTGGGCCCGCAGGTGCCTGCCCCTCCCAGGCCTCCTGACAGCGTGAGCCTCAGCAGCACCTCTCCTCTGAGGCAGGATGGCGGGGTTGAAATCAGAGAGGGTATGGAAGAGAAAAGGGCTCCCTTACCTCCGGTTGCGTCTGTCTCTCAGGGATTTCGACAGAACTGACCCAGCAGACCACTTGCAAAAGGACTGCACTCCCCCTTACAGAGCAACATCACCAGTGATTGTTAGTGCGGCTAATGAGCCATGCTTTAAGCCCAGCCTCCCTGTGACCTGTGTCTGAGTAGGGATTCCTTTGATCCACGTTTCTCTCACCCCAGCACCCTGCCCAATGCTCCCTTCTCCACCTGCAAGCCTGCATGATGTAGCTACTAAGTCCCCTCAAGGACAGAACTCTTTGGGTGAGGAAAATAAGCACACCAGCACACGTTTCCCCCAGCATCTAAACGTAGTCACAGACTGCATAGCTTCAAAGCCCCAAATCACACCTACAGCGACTGCTGGGAACTTGGGCGTGCTCCTCTCCTACCGCCTGCACTTGACTCCCTTCCAGTGCGTTTTGTCTTATTAATCAATAAACTCACCCACTTTCTTTCACTCTGACTCATCCTGAAATTCTTTTCTGTAGCCCAAGTCAAGATCCTTGCTCTGAGCATCCAGGCTCTGAGGGGCTCCTGTGACCGCCTGGCTGCAACGCCAAGGTGCATGCCCCACTGCTGGTGACAGCTCCAGGCCCACCCCTCCCACTGCAAAGCTAAGAAGTGGGGCCCAGCCTGGCTGCTTCCTCCCCACCAGCTGCTGCCCCAAGCTAGGCTGCCATACACCTCCTGGCCCCCAACATCTGCCTGGCAGGGCTTTCTGCTTCTCTGATGTCCCTCTCTTGTTCTTTCATCAAGCTAAAACAAGACGTGCCCACAGTGCCGCCCTCTCCCTCCATCCAGAGATGGTCCCTGCCTTTCTCAGCATGGTCGCTGTCACCCCCACCCTGCACTCTGCTGGAGCTTCTGCACAACACCCCACTGCCTGGTGCCCCCAACACCCACAGGGCTGAGGCAGAATCGTACGGCTCCCAGGAAACCATAGGTGGCCAGGGTTAGTCCCGGCCACTTGCCTCCCACGGGCTCCTCTTACAGCTTTCTATCCCTGCAGGCTGGAGGGTAACCTTCCCACCGGCCTATGAGCTTCCAGAGGGTTCTGATGGGTCTGCGTCCTGAATCCCATCCAGACACAGGCACCACACAATTGGTCTTTAAACACCCACTGAAAGTCTCCTGCCTCCCCTGCCCACCATCTCTCCCCTTCTGCCTTCATCTCAACACACAGCACAGCCCCCGGGCTCCCAGCCTGACCACTCCTGACCACTCAGTGCCTTCTGGCCCCTCACCCCATGCTTGCTCACTTCATGCCAAGCAGCCACTGCCCAGTCTGTTCCCCCAACACCAGCCTGTGTCCCCACCATGCCAGACAGCTATACTACTTATCCTCCAGCAAACACCAAGTTCTTGGAGATGGGCACAGGAGCCAGGCACCAGGGCAGACCTGCCACAGAGGTGACCTGGGCCTTCTCTGGGCTGGCTCAGAGCGGTAAGGACTCCCCCCTGTGGCCCTGAGATGGTCCTCTCCTTCCCACCAGCTCTCCTTCCCACCAGCCACTCAGGAAAGCTAACCTCCCCTCACAGCAACTCAAATGCCCCTCTGCCCCACCCCATCCTCAAACAATTGGACATAAGCAGCCTGACCAGGCTCAGCAAACTCTTTCCGCAAAGGGCCAGAGAGCAAATAAATACCTTCATCTCTGTGGCCGATACAGTCTGTCACAGCTACTGAACTCTGTGGTTCCAGCAAGCAGCAGCCATCAACGATATGTAAACAAATGGGCATGGCTGCATCCTAGTAAAACCGTATATATGGAGAGCCTCAATGTGGTGTGACACCCTGGTGGCGGGAGGGTTCTTTGTACCAGGCCCCCCATGCCTCTCCCTGTGTGCCCCAAGCATTAAACCCTTCCACGCTGTATCCTTTACAATAAACCAGTAAATGTGAAAAGCAAAACTAAATGACACCCACCTTATTTACACAAACACAATGCAGGGTGGATTTGGCCAGGGAGTCATAGTTTGCTGATCCCTTATCACCACTGGTGAACCTCTGAGCCAGCCATGGGCTCCCAGGCCAAAGTTTGGCTAGAAAGAGAGCAAGGGAGGACAGGCCTGTGAGAGCCATTTCACTGGGATCCTGGCCAATGCCCCCAGTTTCTCAGCCACTAGGTGTGAATGAGGCAGGACAGGAGGGACCAGGGTTTTGCCTGCCAGCAGCCCAGCTCAGCCCTGCTCACAGACCCCTGGACTCTCAATGTGCTGAAGGAGTGCCCAGGGCAGTGCTTTCATCCGAGGATTGGGGAGTGGTTCACTGAAGCCGTGACTCAGACCTAGCGGGATTCAGCCCCCAGGGGCAGCGCTGGCCAGGCTCAGGCTGGGCACCCTGCACCATGGCTCCTTCTACCTGCTCCAGGCCCTTCTGTGGCCTTTGTGGGGAGCAGTGCCCATTGTGCACTCCTCCCCACTGATGGCAGAGGGGCTCCAGAGAACAGAGGAGTCTGGCTGCTACCCCAAGAATGTTCTGCGTGATCTTAGAGTGAGCTCTGAACCGACCCGACCACGCTCGGGGCCAGGTAAGGTTTTGCTGAGGGCTGGGGTCATGCTGTGCACAGTAGGATGCACACAGCCTCCCTGGCCTCTGCCGCCAGATGCCAGCAGCATCCAGGCTCCCGTCGTGACAACCCAGACAGTCTTGATGCTCAGCCCATGGTCCCCTGGGAGGCAAAACTTCCCCAGGTTGAAAACACATGTGCAAATAACAGACAAGGGAGGTGACCAAACAGAGAGGTCCAAGGAGCTGTGGAGGGTGAGGACCGGTGAGAGTGCAGTGAGGTCCTGGGAGCTGGGCTGGCCTAAGCTTTCCTACCTCCAATGTACATCAGAGAAGAGGCAGTGAAATTACAGGCCCAGCCGCCCAGGACTCTACCAGGTTGCCGACTACCCCTGTGGCTGCCTGAGGGCCCAAGTACGCAGACACCATAGCTACAGGGCAGGAGGCGCCACACCACCCCATCACTGCCCGCTCCCCATCACTGCCTTGCGGGTAGGACTATAGAGGAAGGTACGGCGGGGACACTGAGTGAAAATGGATGGCACTGTGGCATTCATGCCTGCTCACCCTATGGCAGCCCTAGCCCCCTGGAATCCTGTTCGGCCCCACACCCCAGAGAGACAATGACAGATGTGGCCAACACTGTCTGCTTCCTGCAGCCTCACTGCCAGGGGCCTGAGTACCAGGCTTTACGGCAGGTGACAGACCATCTCCAACATCCAGCAGGAGAGGGTCCTGAGAGGAGGGCTACACAGCGTCCCCCACCGGCTGCTGGGCGGGATGGGGCCTGGTCCCCAGAGGCTGAGCTTGGACTACACAGGCCAAGCAGCAGATTGGAGGGCAGCGAGAACTCACCCGACAGGTTGCTGCACGTCCTTGGTTTCCTAGTGACAGCTAGTCACCCTAAGCCTCTAACACAGGACAGTTTGGAGGTGAGGAGATGGATGAGGGGTTTAAGGGCAAGCAGGGAGTGGGGGCCTTGGCTGCAGCAGGGGCAGGGCCATCCTGGGGCCAGTGGCAGTTTGAGAGGCCAGGAGTGCCACCCAGAAGGGGACTGGCCGCGGGAGCTGCGGCTTTGGGAGGAGTGTCGCTACATGCCGTGACTCAGCTCTGGGGAAGACGCTAACTAAAATAGGCTGCCCCATGAGGACTGGTGGCCACTCCCCATGGTCTACCCAGAATGGGATGCCCGTGCCCCCCCCCTCCAGAAGCCACAGCCCACTTTCCCAGCAGGGCAAGGGAAACGGATCGGCAGCTCCACAGCTCTCTCTCCACCTTCCTGAGCCTCTGCTGGGCCAACTTCCTCTACCCTTGCCCCACTGACCACAGAGCCCTCTCCTAAGGCAGGATCAACAAGCCCTTCCTAGTACGGCTTACAGCAACACACCCTCAGCTCAGCCCTAGCGGGGTACAGAGGACAACCCCAGCCTGGTCCCATCACTACCCTCCCTGGCAGTGAGTGGTACCCTCCCAGATTGGCCAGATAAGCAGCCCCTTGACAGAGGAAAAGGCTGGACCGGCACATCCCACCCCAAATGCCCAGGGAGCCCAGCTGGAGGCAGGAGCCAGACGTGAGCTCTCCTGGGACAGCTAGATGGGCCTCCCACTCCGTCACTGACTGATGGCTCAACCTAGTACCCAGAGCACATATGCTTTGGTGGTGGTACATATGCACCAAAAGCCCTCTTCTGCCCAGCCACTGCCAAGGACGGCCACCTCCTCCATCTGTCCTTCCCTGGGTCTGACCATTCATGGGATACCAGCTTCAGGCAACGTGGCCGGGCAGAAGAGGGCTTTCGGTGCGCTGTAACTTCAGTTATGATTTTAATTGGCTACAGAGGCTTTGTTCATTTACTCTTCACTCACTCACTCACTCCCGGCCTTATCACAGACTCCCCAACATTCACTTGGTGGCTCTTCATATTATGGATTCTGCAACTAAAAACTTAACCAACCACTGACTGAAAATCTTCGGGGGAAAAATTTGCACCTTGTACATGGGCGGACTTTTTTCAATGCAGGGTAATCACTATCTACAGATCACTGGCATTGTCTTAGGTATCACAAGTAATCTAGAGATAATTTAAAGGATCTGGGAGGATGTATACAGGTGGTGCACAAATACCATGCCAGTTTACCTAACACACTTGAGCAGCCCAGGTGGTACACAAATACCATGCCAGTTTCCCTAGCACACTTGAGCAGCCCAGGATTTGGGTATCTGCGGGGGTCCAGGACCCAGTCCCTTGGCATACTGAAGGACGACTTGACTCTGAGGCTCAAGAGACCAAGAGTGAGAACCGTGCTTGTCACCTTCCCAGGGCACATGGGCAGGTGAGCGGGGTGGGGTATGAACCTGTAAATAAAAGCCTTTCACAATCTTGCATGACAAGGGCGATATGACTGTGGGGGTGCAGACTCTAGGGGAGGCCCCCTAGAGGAAGGGCATCCTGAGCTGAGTGCTGAGCCGTGACAAGGAGCCAGCCACATCAGGACTAGTGCAGGCAGAGGGAACAGCACACACAAAGGCCCTGAAGTAGGAACAAGTTTGTGATGTTTGAGGGACAGAATGGAAACCCCTGTGGCCAGGGGTCAGGTCACCCAGCGACCTTCGAGGGTGAGGAGTTCGATGTCATTCTGGGTGCATAAACCAAAGGCTGCGTGCAGGTGCACAAGCTCCTGGGGGCTCTTGGCATTGCAGCACTGGGAGAGGGGAAGTAACAATTCAGACAGGAGGCGTTTGTGGGAGGGTAGGGCAAGGGGGAAAGGCAGGGTGTGGGTGCAGTCAAGGAAGACAGATGCGGTCATGTCCAGGGCATGTTTCAGAGGTAGGGACACAGTGGGGGGCGGGGACTGCTGAGGGCCCAGATGGGGGATGAGAGAAAGGGCAAAATCTATGGCGGCTCCAGGCCATGGGGGCTGCTTTGAGCAAGCATTCTACCTGCCCCTCGTTGTTAGGTGCCGTGGAGTCACATCCAACTCAGGGTTTTCAATGGCTGATTGTTTTCTGCGAGTGGGTTGCCAGGTCCTTCTCCCAAGCCTACAGCACCTGATGTTCCCAGGTGGTCTCCCACCCAAGTACTAACCAGGTCCAACCCTGCTTAGCTTCTGAGATCTGATGGGATCAGAGGCCACAGTGGTCTGGCTGCAGGCACCTGACCCTAGGCACACACAAAGGCCCTGAGGCAGGAAGAGGTTTGTGGTGTTGGTGGTGAAAACCCATTGGGAGGCATCATGTCAAGAGGAAGAAAACCAGCATAATGGTTAGAGGCTAGTAGTGGCTCTGGCTTTTATCACCAGAGTAAGATCCAGTGCTTTCTGGAACACTCACTAGCCTGTATCCAGCTAAGATAAGAAGGTCAGGTGAGGGTGGAAGACCATTTTCTTCATGCAGTGTGGATAAGCTGGTGCACACTGCTGAGAGCTCCAGGAGGACTTCCACGGGGCTCTGTTGTGATTGTGGTGGACTTCGCGACTCCTCGGATCATTTAGATCCCTCACACACACTGCTGGAAAGCCCTGATGTTTAAAAGTGTGGTGTTTGCAAGAGGAGTTTAAGATGCACTGACTTAAAATGCTCTGAGCCAGAATTAGCCACAGTTAGAAGAAAGAAAAGGCCAGGCCGGGAAAGGGCAGTATTGCTGGTTTGACTCCGGTATCACGCATCTCCTTAAAATACCTGGGTGTGGTGGGGTCAGACTTTCAGAGCTGGGAAGACCAAATGAAGGGACTCGCCGTGGGTCATGGATTAAAGCCAGGCTTTAACTCCCTCTGCAGAGCTCCATCTGCTATCAAATCTGTGAGAGCAATGCATAAAAACCACCCAGCAGGTCATTTATGCACGCGCGTGCGCGTGTGTACACGCGCGTGCGCAGTTCTTATAAGTTATATAGGTGGCTACTGTCAATCTGTGCTTTAATTCATAAATTTTAGTTTTTCTGCTTTTTAAGAAAAATCAATGTGTGGTCAGCTCTCTATCTCTGCTGACTCCACATCAAGGGACTCAACCAACCTCAGATATAAAATACTTGGAAAAGAAAACTGTATCTGCATAGACTTTCCCCCTTGACATTACTCGCTAAACAACACAACTATTCGTTACATAGTGTTTACATTTTTATATGCTTAATCTAAAGGTGGGGCTGGGGTTTAGCTCAGTTGGTAGCGTGCTGCTCTGCACTCTCTGAGGAGCTGGGTTCGATCCCTAGCACCACAAAAATGGGAGGTAGGACGTGACAATCCACTCCTGAAGCAATCCTGAAAAAGAGTCGGCCATTGGGAACCCTATGAGGGTCACTATGAGTCAGAAACCCAAATCGAGGGCACCTATCAACAACAATCTAGAGATGGTTAAGCATACCAGAGGATGTGTTGTTGTTGTTGTTAGGTGCCATCAAGTCGGTATCTGACTCATAGGGACCCTCATAGGGTTTTCAGTGGCTGACTGTTTCGGGATTGCCTTGGGAGTGGATTGCCAGGCCTTTCTCCCATTTTTGCGGTGCTGGGAATCGAGCTCGGGACCTCAGAGACTGCATCGCAGCGCTCTGCTAACTGAGCTAAATCCCAGCCCACCAGAGGATGTACATAGGTTAAATGCAAATATCACAAGATTTCATGTGAGGGACTAGGGCACCTGTGGATTTGGTGGTGAGGGGTGGGGCTGGAACCAATCTTCTGTGGCTACTAAAGGACAGCTGTGAACACTTCTGGTATGTCCTTCCCACATCCCAGCGAATTTTCTCATGTACCTCTGGGGGTGCTAAAAGGCAGCCCTCACAGTGTCACAGAGATCATCCAACCCAGTGGGCTTGATGAGGCTGTGGGGGCAAGGAGACCCAGGTAGTACCGTAGCCGAGTCTCCTGCCCCTCAATCTAAATGTTTTCCCCAGGTAACACCTGCATTGGCTCACTGCCCTGTGCCAGGCCAGACTTTCCTGTACCTGACACGGGCTCGCCCAAAGAGCTAGGAAAGGCAAGGAGAGGTAGGTACCTCCTTCCATTAGGCAGGGACATCCAAGAGCTCTGAGTCTGGGCATGAGGTGGCCTTGGGGGCACCCACGACTATGGCAAAGTGTCCTCAGCCACTTCCGGATCTGGAAATGCACCCTGTGGGACTATGTCAAAGGAGGAAAAAGTCCCAAACTCAGCTGTTCATCATAACGTCATTCACAACAGCACAAGAGGGGAAAGACCCCACTGCGCAGCAAGCAAGGGGACCACGAGGAAAATGGGGAGCTGTGAGCTCAACAGGCAGGTCTGCTGTCATGGAAGACGGGCATCTAGAGACTACACGGCAGGATGGCAGCCCCCTCACTGAGGCATGCAGTGGCAGGAGAAAGGCAGGTACGACTCCACACGAATGTGCATTTGTGAGTGAAGACCGGAAGGGCATGCAGAGGAATTGGGAGGTTATGGGAGGCTCAAGATGAAACTAGGTTTTTTTTAAAAAGTTCCCCCTAATGTGGTGGTGGTTGTTGTTGGGTGCCATGGAGTCCCATCCAACTCATAGGGTTTTCAATGGCTGATTGTTTTTCAGGGTTGCCTCAGGAGTGGATTGCAATGTCCTTCTCCCATTTTTGCGGTGCTGGGAATAAAGCCCAGGACCTCAGAGACTACAGAGCAGCGTTCCACCAACTGATCTAAATCCTAGCCCCTCCAATGTGGTAAGGCTGTTTTTTTGTTATTATTATTATTGTTGTTGTTGTTATTATCATTAATATCATGAAACATTAAAGACTTAAGGAAAAGACTTCAATTTCCAAACCAGCTTAAAACTCCCCAGTTCTCAGGGCTCAGCAGCTGCAAACCCAAATACCCATGGGGCCTGAGGATGGGTCTCCCACAGCCACTCACTCGTATTCAGTTTCTCTCTTCTTTCTTTCTCCTGAGAATCTCCCACTGATGCCTGCCCTCTTTCTCATCCTTCCTGCAGATCACTCTCAAGCCGGACACATTTATCACGTCCTTGTTTTGGTTTATTCTATGTTGTCTAGGAAGAGAAAGTGGACAATCTGTAACACTTTGGTATCAGGGAGGAGAGAGGTGAAGATCCTCTCCCTACCAAAAGAGAATTCACTCCCCACCAGCTGCTTCCTGGTGCCCTCGCCCCCTCGGCTGAGCAGGAGATGACTGATAACAACCACTCCACCCCACCGGAGACTGGCCTCCGTCCAGGGATGTGGCAGCTCCGAGCTAGGGGCCGGCCGCCCACAGGACAGTGGGATCCTGGCAGAGACACTCAGGGCAGGTGAAGGCTTGGCTTTGCCGCTCCCACGTCCCCGGCTCAGTGGCAGCGACCCTGCCATGGCAGCAGAGGGAACAAGAAGGGGCGGAGGTCACGCAAGGGCAACGGGCAACTGGCCATGTGCAGAGAAAGCACTACTGTCAACAGTTCCCCTTTACTGGGTGCCTGCTGAGTGCCAGACACTACGCCAGGAACAACAGAAATGTATGCCCTAAGCCTCACAGCCACCCTGCAAGGAAGGTGCTGTGGTTCCCTCAATTGACAGAAAGGGAAACTGAGGCTCAGGCTGGGTAAATTCCCTCGCTCCCTCTCACAGCTGCCAAACAGCGATGGAAGGTCCTGGAGCACACAGTTCTCTGCAGGTGATGCAACTTGGCCTATGCAGACATGAGGGCGCACTTGGAGGGGAGAGGGTAAGAAAGGCCTAGGGAGGCTGCTCACTGAAGACCTTGGGAACCAAGGCTCACTTCACTGACCCCTTCATGAGAGGCCTGCCCCTAGAGACGCTGCATCTGAAGCCTCCTCAGATGGGATCCGCCCAATGTTCAGACTCCCTGGGAGGAGAGAGCTGGAGAGGGTCAGCGGGAAACCGGAGCCAGTCTCCCCAGCATACCTGCGAGTGCGATCAGCGCAAGGCCCTGGTCCAGTCTCAACTGTGTGTTCTTGGTAGTTCCAGCTCCTAAGCAGGAACCTCTGGGCTGGGAGCTTACTCTCTCCTCCCTGCCAGCCAGTCAATCCAGGCCAGCCGCTGCCCAGCAGCACCAGGGCACAGCCCATTTCCTTAAGATAAACATCCTCTGCTTTGGTGGCTCCTTCCTGGAAGGGAAAGTGATCGAGTCCCCAGATGTCACTACATGCTCTCCATAGCCGCAAGGTGATGCACGCTGCCCAGCCATCCAGGCTTCAGGCACAAGGAGGCAGGGGGATGTGCAGGAATGGGTGCACCAGTCAGAGCCCAGCTCACAAGGTGACCTGGGCAAGGAAGAAATCAACAGTCCACAGCAGAACATCTCTGTGACTTCCATGTCCTGCCACTTCTCTGCAGGTTATTAAATACTCCATACCTACATCATCCAAAGGGCTGGGATTTAGCTCAGTTGGTAGAGCGCTGCACTGCAGTCTCTGAGGTGCCAAGTTCGATTCCCAGCACCACAAAAATGGGAGAAGGACCTGGCAATCCACTCCCAAGGCAATCCCGAAACAGTCAGCCATTAAAAACCCTATGAGGGTCGCTATGAGTCATATACCAACTCGATGGCACCTAACAACAACAACAACAACATCATCCAAAACAGTGTTTACCACCTTCATGTGGCTATTGAGCTCTTGAGATGTGGTTGGTGCAAATTGAGAGGTGCTAAGGTACAAAGGGGTACAATATGCACTGGACTTTGAAGACTTTGTAAGGAAGACAGAATGTAGCTGGGCATGGTGTTACAGGCCTAGAATCCCAGCAACACGGCAAGCTAAGGCCACAGGATCGTGAGTTCAAGGCCAGAGGCAGCTTGTGCAACTTGGTGAGAGACCCTGCCTCAAAATAAAAAATATAAAAGGGGCCGGGGGTGCAGCTCAGTGTTACAGCACCTGCCTACCATGCACAAGGCCTTGGAATCAATCCCCAGTACTGCAAAAAAAAAAAAAAAAAAAAAAAAAAGAGAGAGAGAGAGAGAGAAGGTAAAGTAAAATATCTCACTACTATTTTATATTGATCACAGGTTAAAATAAGATTTTTAGTTTATTATGTTAAAAATGTTCAGTTCACTCATTGCTTTTTTCTTTTTAAAGTGTAGCTATTAAATATGTCCATCGTGTATGGAGCTCACATGACACATGATAGGACGGCCCCGATTTAGACATTTTACCCCTCATTATACAGGCAAAACTTTCCATCGTAGGCGGATAAATAAAGCCAACCATTGTTCACATTTGGGTGAAAATATTTTCATGGAAACAAATTACACCACATTATTTCAAATTAAGTCCTACTGTTCTAATTTTCACATCCAGTCTCTGATAAATCCTAGGGGGGGTTGGTCTCTGCTTGAGACTCTGTAACTATCCTTTCACCTAAAAATTTCCTCATCTTTAACTATGTCTGTAAGACTGCGGGTAAAATGACCTTAGTCTCTCTCTCTCTCTCTCTCTCTCTCTCTCTCTCTCTCTCTCTCTTTTGCAGTACTGAGGGGCTCACACATGCTTTGTAGGTACTCTACCACTGAGCTGCATCCCTTTCCCATTTTTTACTTTTTATTATTTTGAGAGAGGATCTCACTAAATTGTTCAGGCTGCTTCTAGCCTCAAACTTGCCATCCTTCTGCCTCAGCTTCCCCGGTTGCTGGGATTACAGGCGTGTGCCACCACGCCCAGCTACTTCTGTTTCTTATTATCATCCTGCTCCTCAGGAGGCTTTGCCATGTTACAGTCCTGCCAATGACACGGGATGATGGTGTCTAATATCAGGTATATTTTCTTCCACTGAACTGGCAAAAAAAAGAAAGAAAGAAAGAAAGAAAGAAAGAAAGAAAGAAACCGAAACAAACATATACAAAAAAACCAACCAGCTCTTCCCTCCCAACCTATAATTTACATTTTTTTGATTACTAATGAGGATGAGCATATTTTAAAAATGTATTAGGGTCATCTGTGTGCTTTCTCTTATGAAGTGCTTATTGAAATGTTTGCCCATTACTCTCTTGGGATGTGAGGGCTTTGCATTTTTTCAATGGACTTGGGTAACTTCTTTAAATAGAAAACCTACACACATCTTTGACAATTGTATTTTGCACATATTTTTGGCGTGCTTAATATTTATGTGGTCAAATCTGCTTGAAGTTTTCTAGCTTTAATCTCATAAAGGATAGATCTTTCTTACCCCCAAGTTATGACAACATTTGCCTTTTCTAAAACTAGCAGGTAATACAATGAAAACTGCTGATAGAAGGAAAAAAAAAAAAAAAAAAAACACCCCACACTATAAGAAAGTATGCCAAACTGGAGATGCCTATGACTTACAAAACTGAGTCATTTAAAACAGAACATAAAAAATAAAACTATAGCCAGGTGTGGTGGTGCATGCCTGTAATCCCAGCAACTCAGGAGGCGGAGGCAGGAGGATTGCAAGCTGGAGACCAGAGGCAGTCTACGTAATTTAGTGAAACCCTGTCTCAAAAAGAAAGAAAAAATGGGCTAGGGGTATACCTCAGTGGTACAGCACTTGCAAAGCATGCAAGGGCAAAGCCTTGGGTTCAACCCCCAGTACTGCAAAATAAATAAATAAATAAATAAATAAATAAGTAAATAAAATACAATAAATAATTTTACTGATCCCTTATAAAATTGTGTAACAATGCAAACAAAGCAAAAAAAAAAAATGCTACCTTTATTAGATATGAACTTTTTTTTTCCAGATATGAAGTTCTTGATGACACATCTACTCATGGGCCTATTTTGAGACTTGTCCTTTGGCTCCTTGCGCTCAGTTTATTCCCAAACCAGATGTAGAATGTTACTGTGTATAGTATATTCTGAGAATCTGGCAGGGCAATATCTCTAACTTCTTTTGCCCTAAAATTGTCTTGGCTTTTTCTAATCTATTTAGTCTTCCAGATGGACTTTAGAAATGACTTAAGCTCCAAAAGAAATCCTGATAGATTCTATTGGAATTGAAAGAAAAATAAGTAAATTACTTTGGGAAGAATTGAGTTTACCATGACATTAAGCCTTCACATCTATTCATTTACGTCCTTTAGACATTCTCCATTAAGTTTTATGGATTTTCTTCCTCCAAGTCTTACATATTTCTTGTCATGTTTATTATGAGTTATTTTATGGTCTTGTGGTTACAAATGGGTTTTACACCCTCTGCCTTTTACACATCTATATTTTCTGACTGGTTATAGCTGGTGTATGAGGAAAGTGTATTTTTCCCCCAATATATTTAATGGTGAACTTAAACTTGTGCTGCCTTACACACTCACAAATCGACTTTACGACTGACTCTTTGAGGCTCTGCAAAAGAGACATGCCCATCATCTGCAGCTAATAATGATTCTGCCCCCTCCATTCTTCATTCTTGTTGATATTGGCTATAATTGTTAACATAGCATTGAATGCTACTGTGTCACAAAGCATCTCTGTTCCTGGCATTCACAGTGATATTCTAAACATCAGGTACCCAATATGGTAGCCAGTAGCCATGTAAGAGTTCACTTATTAGAAAACCTAAGCTTGTTTGGAAAAACTCAAGAGTGGGAATCTGTTTTCTACGGTAAGTTTTGTGAAATCTGAACACTGACCAAGTATTTATGAAGTTTAGCATCCAAACTGAAATGTGCTACCAGTGTAAGACACACACACTGGATTGTGAGGTCTTTGTATAAGTTTTAAAATTCACCTTCCTGTAGTTTTTTTAATGTGGCTGCTAGAAACCTTCAGGTGACCAGTATGACTCGCTCTATGTTCCTTTCCTTTGACAGTAGTGCTGGGGATGGAACCCAGGGCCTCACGTATGCTAAGCATGGGTTCTACCACCGAGCTCTACCCTTGAGTCCTCGCATTGTCCCTACTAACAGCAGCGTCCTAGAGCTGCTGCCAACAACTGTCAGGTTCACCCCTGGATTCGTACAGATACTCTCCATCACCTTGAGGAATTTACATCTTTTGATGTATAGGAAACTGATGCCAACAGGTCAGCCAGGCTGAGATGTGGGGGAAACACGTGATGACTTGGATAATTTACCCTCTTGTGCTGGGAAATACAGAAGATGGAATCCAGCCTAGTATAAACAGTGAGTGCTCTGGGCTGAGGTCTCAGGGTGGCCTCAAGGTGAATCCTGACAGCTAAGCCTGTGTGCTGAGGAACCCACTCTGGGGATGTTACCGTGGATCCTCCCCAGCCTCGGGGAGACAGTCCCAGCAGCCTGTCCTAACTTTCTCTCGGGGCCACAGGTCGAAGAGGAGTCTGAAACAGGACTAACAATTCCAGGGCCTTTACGCGGCACCAAGCATCCAAGCGTGAGCCAGCTGCTTTATTTTGGGTAAACTGCTCTTTGGTGCTCGTGGTCGTCATACCCTGGATGAGCATCTGAGAGGCTTTATCTCCTGTATTCTTCCTGGCAATCCCATGGATCACCCCCATCGTTCTCATTTTGTAGATAAGAAAACCAGAGAGTTTAACCATTCACTCCAGTCATGCAGCCCGTTAGGACAGGGCTCAGAGAAGAATCCAGATCTGCAGGACTCCAAACTCTAGGCTTTTCCCCCTCTGGTGTCAGGAATATTGGGGTTGGGGTGGGGATTGTGACATTGCTTGGAGCCCAGATGAAGGCTGTAGCTGCATGAACACCCAGGGGAGACATGGTCTGTGGTTGAAATTCCCCTACTCAGGGCACCCCATTCCCCACCATTCCAGGAAAAGTACAGATCAGTGCTGGACAACACCACAGCCCTCTCCCCCAGGAGGTCCATCCTGTTCAGAGCCCCTGCCTCAGGGTTTTGCCCTGGATCCACCTCCATCCTCATTCCAGAACCATTTGCCCTGAGCCAGGGGAAGGAAGTGAGCAGGAGGGCAAAGGAGAAAGCTTCCCTCGCCCACCATCTGAGAGTCTAAACAACTCAGAAGGGAAGAGAAAGGAGCCAAGCGCTGGGAGTGACCGGAAACGACAGCCAACCAAGGACTCAAGAGGACAGTGACTCAAGGACTTCTGGCAACTTCGTGTGTTTCCTGGAGACTGCCACCCAGTGCGAGCCACTGTCACCCACGAGAGAGCTGGGAGCAGCAGAGAGGGGGCCTGGCTGGGGGCCAAACTGTCCCCACACAGGACAGGTCTCCCTGGTCTGGGAGTGGCCCTCCTGTTGGAAGGCCAGGCTGCTGCCTCCCACCTCCTCAGAAGGAAGCAGCAGCGCTTGAAATCAGATCTGCCAGGCCTTGTTTGGTTTCACTTTGCTTCTCCTAGGAGCTTCGGCGCTCAGCCCGAAGACGCTCCAGGGTCTCCAGAGGGGAGCCAGGCAGCAGCAGATCCAACTCCCTCCACAACAGGCTGGCAGATCTTCCATCCTAGCCCTGCCAGAGCTTGGGAGTCAGGAGTCCAGCTCCCAGGTTACACGCTGGCTCACCACATTGAGCACATTCCTTGTGCCTCAGCTTCTTCATTCGCTCTTAAAGCAACAGATAACCTAATACCTCCCAGTTACTGTGAGGACTAAATAAGCTCTTACATATGAAGCACTTAGCACAGCACCACTCAACAGGTATGCACTACAGCGTTCTATGAAGAGGACGCTGTGAGGTGTTCCTTCAGCAGGTGCCCAATGTCTACGGGGTGGGAGACTTCCAGCATACCTGGTGACACTCTGGCTATTGTCACTCCCTTAAGTTCATACAGGACACATCATCAGCCCAGGACACACACCTGGACACACCTTAGTCCCCAAGGCTCCAGGGCTTGGCGTGGGCGGACTCCTTTCCAAGTCCTGGGTTCTCCCAACTACCTGTTGCAGGGGAAAGAGTCCCCCAAGTCCCTGAGGTCCCACCTTCTGTAGTCTTTTCCAGCAGGGGGGTGAGGCAGCCCTGGACCCAGCTTCTTTGTCCTCCCTCTTTCACCTTTCGACCTTTAATGAAGCATGAGAAGCCTGGCTTCTCTTAGGCAGGATTTTAGCTCCTTCTGATTTTGGTTGGATAAGGACATTGAGGCAGGGGTGGGAAAAGAAAAACTCCCTCATTTCTCCCCAGGATAAGGGGAAGCGATAACTCAGGAATCTGGGAGACCGTTGGGTGCTACGGGAGATAAGCAATACACAATCCTTCAACCTGATCCATTCCCCAGAAAGCAGCCTGCTCATTTGCTCCTACCTAGAAGCTCCTGAGAAGCGCCCACACGCAGTACTGCTGGCCCCTATGCTCCTTTGGGGCTCTCTACCCCACCTCCATTTAATCAAGCCTTAAACTTCATCCCTGAAGACATGGGGCTGGGGGTCCTCTCTGGTGCTTCAGGGCCAGGGGCAACAGTCTAAGGAAAGGAGAGGGTTCCCCCGAGGGACTTGAGGTAGAAGCCTGCAGGGCAGAGTGGAAGGAGGGGGAGGGAAAAGAGGCTGGAACATGGAGTCTGGCTTCCCTGGCACACCCGGGATGACCCAAAGTGAGGGTCTACAGACCAAGTTCAGTTGCTGCATGGACCCAGGTGGAAGGAGAACCCCGAGTCTCAGGCTGGAGTGGCTTCAGCTGGCCTCATCCGCTTCCCTGATGCCCAAGGCAGAGGGTGGAGGCTGAAGCAGCTGTGGCCTGCGATTCACAGGGGTCTTTCTTGCCCCTACACTGTCACTCTTCAGGTGTCCTGGGACCTAGGCTGAAGGCAGGAGGGGGAAACGCCTGGTGCGCATTCACGACACCTCCTGCATCTCTCTCATTGGAGCCCCAACACAGGGCCTCTCCTCAGCTGGGGAGGTGGGGCAGGGACCCCCAGTTCTATTCCAGGCAAATGAGGGCCCTAGGTGCCAGGGCTGCCACTCTGGCATGGAGCTGGGGTGGCAAGCTGGCAGTGCTTAGGGAGGCGCCCTGCTGGTGAGCTGGAAGGAAGCCCGAGGCTCCTTCAGGGCCACAGCGAGTGGGAAAGGGGGAAGCCAGTGGCTGAACTTCCTCTTGGCACGCAGCAAACGGTGCAGGGTAAATCCAGCTGTGTGCCTCTCCCTCCCCGTACGATATGGTCCTGCCCTGGGAGGGCTGGCACCAGCCTAGCCTTCTAGGAGCACCGCAAAGGTACTGGAAGAGTGGGCAGTCAGGACCCCCTGTCAGACCACCCCTCAAAGTGCCCCCTGCCTCAAGGATTTGGTCCTTTCTCCCAAGGTTGAGGAACAGCCTCCAGTGCACAGGTCAGAAAACCTAAGCGTGGGTCAGGTCATCCTCTCAGCTCCCAAGGCCAGATTACTCAACCCTCTCTCCGCCCCCAGCCTTATCACTGCCATCAACCCAGCCCCCTGTTCCTCCAAGCGACAGACTCCGCCCTCTCCCCCAGGGACAAGGACCTCTGAGTCTGTGGGACTGATGGGCAGCCGGCTTCATACCCCTCCACTCCCAACCCAATTCAAACTGGGTGGGGGGAGGGATAGAGGAGGAGTGAGGAAGAAAGGGAGAGGCCCACGTCAGACACCTTGCCAGCCACAGCTGGCTGGACACAGCCTGCCGTAGCCACAGAAATCAACCAACCACTCCAAAGGGGGAGGGGCCCCAAATGTCCATCTGAGAGCAAACCCTACGCCCTTCTGGAAGAGCTCCTGACTTGCAAAGAAGAGTCTAGACTCTGCTCCCAGGTCAACTCCCTGCCCCGTGCTTTACAGATGGGATCTGGCTTTGCTTGTGACTTCCTGGTCGCCAGGCTGGAAGGCCTAGGCTGTCAGTTCCCAGAGGCAAAGAGAAAGACAGGAACTCCCTAGAAAATGGAAGAAACACTCAAAGTAGAGGCCCTACGCTACACAGAACATGAGCAATTGGTCCTCAGTGAGCAAGGACCCTGGAAACTCTGGCAGGTATCAAGAGGGGCGGAGACACCCCAAACCCACCTCTTCTTGGGAGCACAATCACTTTATCACAACAGTTCCCTCCTTGTCCCGGCAGGGACCACCAGGACCCCCCAGCATATCTCCAGGGTTCCCCATTGTGGGAAGGAGCAGCTGCCCTCCAGGAGCAAAGGGGCAAAGTCCAAGTTCAGAGACAAATGGCACTAATCAGTCAGATGGGTGGCTCACACAGGGCAGCTGATGAGCGCTGGAGGCACATGGCATCTCCACAGTCAGCATGGCCCAGGCCACCCAGCAGGGATGGCACCTCAGGACACCCTGGTGGATGCCCCATTACTGCCACGGGGGGCGGGGCAGAGGCCTGGCTCGGCTCCAGCACACCCCCACTTCTGAGAGAAACCTATAGCTCAGCTCCCCCTTTCTTTGTGCCCTGTTCTTTGTTCTCTTAAAATTCAGTCCATCCTGCTGGTGGTCCCCTCCTCCAGCCCAGCCTCAGAAAGGGGGCGGGGGCTGCTGCCGAGTTATTAGAAACCCAGACTGAGCAAAGAAGTTGTATGGCAGAGGCCCCCTGCTGGGGCCCCTCATTGTTTACTCTCCCTGGATCGGGAGCCTTCTCTGGTCCAGATGGCTGCTGGGGGTAAGGATGAGGACAGTCTCGCTCTAGCACCCGGTCCCCTCTAGAGAGGGCGGGAGGCCTCACAGCGACAGGACCCGTGAGGATTCTTTCCCTCCATTCAAATACTCAGCTACCTGGGTAAAGAATGGGGCTGTGGATCCAACCAGGGAAACGGGAGCTGGGCAGACTGCAGGGGTGGGGTGGCGGAGGGTGAGAAGTTCCCAGACGAGGAGAAAAGAGAAAGCATTGTATTTCCCCTCCATTCTCCCAGGAAGAAAAAGAAAACTTCCAAAGCCCAGGCCTTAGGATCTCATCCAGAAAACACAGAGCACCTGGTTTGAGTTAGCGGAGAGCACCTCCCACCTCCACCCCCAACCCCCGGTCTGTCTCACACACTCACCCTCATCCTCTCCCAGGAGACCCACCCAGCCTCAGCTCTCCCGCCCAGCGCTCGCACTCCCGGCCGGGACACTCACCCACAGCAGCCCGGATCCCCAGCAGGCAGGGCAGCTTCTGGGGACACACCGCGAGCAGGGGGCAGTTTTGTCCCTCCAGCTGAAGGCGCCCCAGGGAGGGGGCGGAGCCAGAGACTGCGACCGGGAGCTCCCTCGGCCCAGGCGGGCAGTTCAATCATTAACCAACCGCTCCTGGCCCCCGGAACGAGCTACGAGCGTTCGGCTCCTCGCGCACGCCGCGCGCGGCCCCAGCGCAGAGCTGTCTCCCGGTTGCCAAAGGGGACGCTAGAGCGGCCGGGCCCCACCCCGCCGAGAGGAGCCTGGGCCCCTCCGGGCCTCGGCCTCCCGGTCCTCCGAGGGAGACAGGCGGGGCGGGCGCCCGACGAGGGAGGGCAGGGCTCGCGGGGGCGGAGGGAGCATTTGTTCTCGGGCCATTCCCTTCCAGCCAGCGCCTTCCCTCCTCTGTCCCCGGCCTGGCGACACGGGGTGGCGCGCGCTGCAGTGTGTACGAGAGCGCGTGTGCACGCCTCGCACCACCACGGGCGAGGCAGTAGGCTCGGATCGACGGAGAGCTGGGGGCACACACACGCCCCCCTCGGGGAGCCCGCGGGCTTCTCGCAGCCGATTGTTGCGCTCCCGCCCACACCGACACACACCCCATTCCTGGGCCCTAGATCCCGCGCCTCACCCCACCCGGAGCAGCCCTGCGGCCAGACCGGCCAGTCCCAGGCCAGGGAAAGGAAATCCAGCCCCGGCGACGCCGCGCCCGACTCTCGGCCACCCCGCCCTCCCCACACACGGCTCTTCGGGGACACGGTGCGCGGTCCCGGTTCCCCGGGCACCCAAGCCGCCCCACAGGCGCCTTGCCTCCCCGGGGCGGGCGCCGAGGACCGGGCGCCTCTGCGCCCCTCTCCCCGGCCCACGACCCCCGCCCCCGGCTTTTTCCATCCCCTCCGCCCCACGAGGGGGCTCGATCCCGCCCAGGCCTCACGCGGTTCACTGGCAGAAGCGGGTGCAGGCAGCCTACCTTGGTTCCCAGATCCCCGAGCGCCAGGGCGGTGTGGCTGCGCGCTCCCCTCCTTGGGTTCCGCCAGGTACACGGTCGGCCAGTGTCAGCGCGGGCGTTTGTTTCGCTCGGGCTCCGGGGCGCCGGGTTCTGGGGGAAGCTCGGACACGCCCCTTCCAGGCCCCTCCCCGCCCCTCTCCGCACTCTCCGCGCTGACGTCACACCACCGCTGCAGCCAATGGGCGCTCGGGAACCTCAGCCTGACCGCTCCGCCTCCTGCGTTCAAATCTACTAGCCGGACGCTCGCCGAGCTCCGCATGGGGCGGCCTCAGAGACTGGCCGGGCTTCTCGGGCGTCCCCAGCTCCTGCGCTCCGGCCGCTGACCCGGGCTCGGGGTCCGCAGAGTCAAGGGCGCATCTCCTTCCGATGGCCTGGCACAAGGTCCTCTTACGGCTCTTCCCCATTGAACAATGACAAGAAGCCAGAACCCCCAGCCCAGGTGGCGTTTCTAGCCCCCGCTCCCTCCAGGACCCGCTACTCACTTCCTGGCCCCAGGACAGACTGGAGACCGGAGCCGGGGGGCGGGCGGGCGCTGGCCCGCAAGGATTCCGTCCCAGACTCGTACTGGACACCAAGGGGGAGGAGAAGCCCGGGCGGGAACTGGTGGTAGGAAGGGCTTCGATCAGGGTTGACCCGTCTTTGGTCGCCCTGGAAGCCCAAGTCCTTGCAGGGAAATATCCGCTGAGGCTAAGCTTGCTCCAAGGAAACTTCGAGGAACATTAACTCCCGAGTCCTACAGCCTGACCCTATGAGAAGCAGGCCCTGGGCCCTCTTTTTAGAATACTTTCCGGTTGTGAAGGATGTTTTCCCAAATAATAAATGCCGGCGGTGAAGTATTCAATGAAAGCCACGTGGAGCCATCGCGAAGTGAAAGTTCCCTTGCCATTAGCAGCTCAGAGAGAGTGAGGGTGGAGGTGGCCTAGGCTCCAGCCTCCCTTCCCCCAGCGTGGCCGTGGGATGCCACAGCCCCCTCTACAGCTTCCTCTACAAACACAGCCTTCTCACGACTCCATTTCTCCTTTTCCTTTGGCCCCCTCAGCCACTACATGCTGCAGTGAAAAATCAAACCCAAAACTAGGCGCAGGATATAGGGGCATAGCTCAGCGGTAGAGCACATGCTTAGCAACCATGCGGCCGTGGGTTCAATCTATTCACAAAAAGAATGTCAGAATTAGATGCTGGTGGCGCATGCCTGTAATCCCAGCGGCTCGGGAGGCAGAGGCGGGAGGATCGCAAGTTCGAGACCAGAGGCAGTCTGCGTAATTTAGCGAGACCCTGTCTCAAAAAGTAAAAAAAAAAAAAAAAA
>VMDO01001547.1:0-175410 GCA_007922755.1 Pedetes capensis | reverse complement strand
CAAGATGAATGAGATATTAGGCATGAAAGAGCTTTATGAATGTAAAGCAGCTGGCAAATGGAAAAGATTGCTGTCACTATGATCTGGGGCAGGGGGGCTGCGACAGATCCCTGGAACAGGCTTGTTGGAGAGGATGGAGGCAGCTCTGGTTTGTGATTCCAGGTCTGCAGTTTACTAGTGCATGAGTTAACCACCAGCTACGCATCCATAACGGGCACAGCAACCCCACCTGCCCTGTTGTGGCGAGAATTGAATAAGATCACCTAAAGCTTAAAGCAGGGTCAGGTAATCCACTGGGCATGGGCAGGCCCTGGGTGGTTCCTTCCACTGGTTGTTGTTGGATGCTGTTGAGTCAGATCCTACTCATAGCAACCCTATGTACAACAGAAAAAAACACTACCCGATGCTGTGGCATGCATCCGATGTTTTTATGTTTGGGCCTACTATATTTCTTCTCATTTTGAGTTGTGCCACATCAGCAAAAAGAGGTCCCAGGAACTTTACTCCATTCCTGTCATTAAGATCAACTCTATTTTGAGGAAGCAACTCTTCCCTGGTCTTCTCTTGAATGCCTTCCAGCCTGCGGGGCTCATTTTCCATAACTGTATTTGACAGTGCTTCTCTGCTGTTCATAGAGTTTTCAATGGCTAATTGTTTCAGGAGTGGGCTGCCAGGTCCTTCTCTCTAGTCTGTCTTAGTCTGGAAGCTCAGCTGAAACCTGTCCAACATAGGTGGCCCTGCTGGTATCTGAGATACCATTGGCATAACTTTCAGCATGACAGTAACACACGAGCCCCCCACAGCATGGCAAGCTGACAGACACACTGGTACTGTCCCCCAATTATTCCCAGCTGAATACCTCTGGAGTTGTTCTGGCAGCACAAGTCTTATCCTTTCCAAAAATACTTTCCTAATTTTCTCCTAGACCTCTCCCTCATCTCTTTCCTCCTATGTTCCATAAATAATAATAATAATAATAATAATAATAATAATAATTACTATTTAGAGCTAGCTGTTAGTAATGTATTGTCCTTTTTTCCCCTGAAGAATCCCTTTCTTCTGTAATACCAACCTGCCCCGGGTTCAGCTGTTCATCCCCAGTGGGAGAAGGGAGCATATTATCCAGGGAACAGAGTCATTTCCCTACACATGATCTTGGGGAGTGACTGTTGCCCCCAGGCCACCCTGGAGCCTGGCTCAGTGCACAACTCTCTCCCAGGGAGACCGCTGGCCCAGGGCTAGGCAGCCTCTGGTGTTTTGCTTTTCCCAGGTATTCTGGGGTTGCCCTTCCCCATATGCACCCGCATCAATGAAGCATACCACCAAGACAAAATCCTCAGGTTCCTTGGTAATTCCTTCACCCCGCATTCAAATTCAAGCTCCTTCCACAAACATTTAACCTTAGTGTAGGTTTGCCTTTGGGGACAAAGACAGTCCAGTCCCTGTCTTCAGGGTGCTTCAGAGGGATTGGTCGGCCTTGGGAGGAACCCAGTTGGTGGTCTGGAGGGCCGGCTGGCTCTTGAAAGAGGCAGGGCTTGATTAAAAGAAAGTGCTAATTTCCCCCACTGTTAGGAATCTCAAACCTGTGAATTTCTCACCTAACAATCCTCTGAAGCTGTTTTGCTTCAACCTTCTCGGCTAGTGCTGTCTGTGGATTATCAGAGGAAATTAACAAAACGAGGAACTGGAGGCTTGAATACTTACCCTGAAATTTCTGGCAAATTCTAAACCCTGGACTTTGGGGAGGGATTTAAAGTATTAACTGCACCTTCGGTGTAACCTGACCTATAATCCTTTAGGCCTGGGCGTGTGTCTCTGCCTGTGTCTCTGCCTGTCATGGGCTGCCAGGGCCTGCTTTGGGGACTTGGGTGGGCGTGGTATGTGGAGTTGGTGGGCCTGCCCTTCCCCAACTCGGCCCTCCCCCATACGCTTCTCTTAATGTTCGTTAACATCAGGATCTTAGTTCATGTTCGGTTGTCCCAGCCCTAAAAGAGTTGACTAATCCCCGGCCCTTATGCAGAGGTTGGAAGTCACACTCATTCCACTGTGGCATTTGCCATGAAGAGGGAAGGTCAAGCCCCTCCACCCTCCCCACCGGCCAGGGGAACGGAACTGAGACCTGGTGATCTTGGCCAGCTCCTTGTCACTGAGCCACACCCACAGCCCTCAGCCCTCTTGTCCTTTTTTAGAATGAGCAGGTCTCCAAAGCCCCTTCCCAGGAGAACATGGTCACCTCATCTCTATCCTGAGTCTTCCCCCTACTGAGGTGAGATTAAGAACTGCTCCTGGAATGGACACCTCAAGGTGTCACCAGGGAGTGACATCAGTAGTTTGAGGGTGGAGCCTGGATGACCCAAGTAGGGAGAAGCATCACTTGGGCTCTGGCCTGAGGCCTGTTCAATCTCTTGTATGAGGGCAGAGGCTTTTTCACTCCTGGGTTCCCTGTTTTGGGAAAGCCCCTGGGCCAACCTCTGCTGAGCAGCTGGGAAGATCCCTAGGATACCAACACACTGGCCCCATGCCTGGGGCTCTGGGCAAGGCCTGCTCCCTCTGTGAGAGGACACTATCTTCTCTGGGGGCTCCAAGCCCATGAATCTCATCCTCTGAGGGAGTTAAGACAGGGGTGGCCAGGGCGTGCTAGGTAGCAAGACAGCAGGTCATTGCCAGGGCTCCTTGAGGACAGGAGGGGAGTCCCATGCCCTCCTTTGCATCTGCAGGTGGGCTGGCACATAGGACCTGCCAGAGGAGTGAATGAGGAGAGGCCAGAGCCTGCCCCCCTGACCTACTCTACACTGAGTTCTGGTCACTTCCTTCCAGAGATGATTTTTGCTGATTACCTGCAGGGTCAGACATCTGTCCACATAGCAGCTTCCAAGAGCTCACAGCACAGGGCTCGGCCATCACTGAGATCAATGTCTCAGAAGACCCCTGGCCTGCAGAAGGGGTGCGCCAGGCAGGGGACTCTCTGGGGACAGGAGGTAACAGCTGGGCCCACAGAAGGGAAGAGGTGGGTCGAGGGGTGGTGGCAGAGCAGACAGTCCGGCCCCTGACATCTGTGTTACACTTACTATGTTGGTGACTTTGGGGGGACCTTTGAGTCACATCTGTAAGGGGGGCATGGTAACAGTTTAGCTCATAGGAGGTTCTCCGTAGGACACAAGGAGACCAAGCATGTGGTCTTGCTTCATGAACTGTCGAGTCCAAGGTAAGGCCCCAGTTTCTATTTTTGTTGCTATGTCAAGCTTTAGGCTTCCGAACACCAATGCTCCGTCCCCCTATCTGCCAGGGAGAGGACAGAAGGCCCAGGCTCCCACACCCCGTGGGCAGTCCTGCCATGTTATCAACAGTCTACCCCTCAACACTGAGCTGGGCCATTTCCAAGAAAGCAGGAGAAGATACTAAATTTCCTGTTCATCCAGGAGGGAGAAAAGAGTGGGCAAGAAAGATAGAGCGAAAGCTCATGAGAAAATTAACACAGGCTTCAAACAAAGACACTAAGTCTGGGAAGCAAGTTCCCCGGAAGGAACATTCCGGGTGATCTCCAGATCGCTGGAGCCCAGAGCTTCACCACCAGTGACCCCTGGGAAAAGTGAGAGAACCTGGCTCTGCTCCTCAGCAGACGCTGCCTCTGGGTGTTCCTAGCATCTGCAAGTCTGGATCATGAACACAGGCCCTGAGACGTGACCATCTGAGGTGTGAATCCTGGCAGTCATTGTGTAACATGAAGGTAGTCACTTGAGTGCTCCAGGGCTCAGTTTCCTCATCTGTACTCTGGGGACCCCATGGGTACCTACTTCACAGCATTTGCATGAGGTAAGGAGATAATGCAGGTTAGAGCTCAGCACAGAGCTAGGGCCACACCAAGGACTCACTACTTGGATGCCAGTCAGCCTCCAAGTCAAGAGCCCAAGGTAGACAATGTGGAACAAGCTTGGTCCCTGGTGCCCGTCTTTGCACAGAACAGGTCTGGCCCTGTTAGTGTTTCCCAGAACTGAGCCAACAGCAAAGCATTACCAGCATTGTCTGCAGGAGTCAGGTCTGAGCTGCATTTTTTTTTTTTTTTTCCTCAGTGCTAGGGCTGGCACTCAGGGCCTCATGCAGGCCAGATGCCAGGCAAGCACCTACCACTGAGCCACACCCCAGCACGAAGGCCTGGGTGTCTGCTAAGGTCTCTAGTGGGCTTCCCCAGAGAGGCCTCGCCTTTAGTCTTTGTCTCTGCGAAGGGGTGGGTAGAGACCTGGCTCTGCTGGAACACAGCCCCTGTTAGCCAGACCCTTCTGGGCTTCCAGAGGGATGAAAAGCACCAGGAATGGACAAGAGGGGGAAAACAATTTTGTTTGTACCTAGGAAAGCTCTGTGGCCAAGGGGGCTTCAAAAGGAGCACTTAGAAAAGGCAGGAGCCGTTCATGGTGTACTTTATTTATGGACTACTTTACTGGATGTTAGGGATTCTTTACTGGATGTTAGGGATGTTGCACATCTGTGGGGGAGTTGCTATTGTATTCCCATTTCTCAGATTAAAAACAGAGAAGATGGGGTCACTTGCCCAAGATCACACAGTTGGGAAGGCCACATCCCCACCAGGAAAGCCTCAGCAGCCAGGTCCGCCCATCACACCATGTGAAGCAGGACAGAAGAGTCCAGCTAAAGCTTAACTTTGTCACTGTGCTGAGCATAATAAACAACAGGGGGCTGCCAGGGTTGGTGGGCATCACCTTTATCCAACAGGCTCACCTTCGCAGAGAGCTTCGATGTTTCAAGGAAACTCGCCCTGCTTCAAGGCACTTCTTAGAAGGCCATAGTAATGGCTAAAATCGCTACCATTGATGCTGCCAATTAAATCGCTTCCTAGAGCTCAGTGCATGGCCTGCAGGGTGAAGAGGAAGATGATTGAAGCTGAAGGCATCACTTAGCATTCTCTTGGTCCCAACGTGATGTGACATCTCTGCACGGATGTTCCAAGCGATTAAAGGAGCAGCCCCGTCAAGGCAGGAGGTTCTGGTGCTGGTGCCTTTGGTTGGGGTGCTCCCTCTCCTTCCTTCCCTTTCTACTGAGCCCTAAGATCTCACACCCTTGGGTTGGACTTATGCTTCCATACTTCTGTCTGACCCTAGCTTGCACCATCCCATCCTCTGGGCAGAGAAATAGAGGCCTTCTGGAAGAAGGAGGTTATAAGAGACATCTGTCTTGCCGTCCTGTCTAGACACATCAGCCCAGAACTGATTGTCAGAGAGATAGTGTGTTGCCCAATAGCTCCAAAGAAAAGCTCCCTCCACCATTGTTTTCTTTCACCCAGACTTTTCAGTTTCCTAAGCATGGTCTTGGTGTGTGTGTGTGTGTGTGTGTGTGTGTGTGTGTGTGTGTGTGTGTGTGTGTCCTTTGGTCCTGGGAAGCCTTTGAGTCACTACAATAACTGAGCCCAGTCTGAGTTATTGTCAAGGCTAATTTACACATCCCAGCTTGACGGCTTCATGCTGCAGGTCACTGGCTTTCTCCATTCCCCAGCCCTCTGTCACCCCCGTGAGCCAGTTGCTCTCCAGAAAGCAGTTGTAATTGAAGGCAAGAGACATACTAGGCAAGTTTGACCGCCTCAGGCCCAGGCCTAGGGCCTAGAGCAGCAGGACTTCTGTGTAGTACAGAAGTTCCCAAGAATGGCATGGCATCACAAGTCCTTCAGGAAAGTAAAACTTTGTCCAAGGTCACTGAAAGGTGTCGGGAGGAGAAGGCTAGGGTGAGGGCTCCTGGGGACTTTGCAACAGAATCCATGCTAAACTAACAATGTGGAAATTTTCAGAAGAGAATATTTCCCCCTTCTTTGTGAGTGAGTACTTTGGCTATTTCAGGAAGAATGATATATTAGAGATCCTCTAGGCTGTCACTTTACAGAAGAGAATACACAATCCAGAGAGGTGAAGTGACTTGTCCAGGGGCACACAGCCAGCCACTAGCATAATCTGGGATGAGACAGGAGCTCTTCTACCCGAAGGCTAATGCTTGTTACACTACATGGGTCCTTTCCAAGTATTTTATTTTTGTAAGCCGGGGATTCCTTCCCCCCACTCCCCAAATCAAACTGTAGAAGATATAAAACAAATCAGGGTGGTCCCGCCATGTTTGGAATGAGGGTCCCAGAACCCCATCTTCTCTGCCTCTTTGAGTGCAGTTCTTAGGGTTTCTCTGGAAGACCCTGAGGCTTTAGGGCACTGTCTGAAAATCATGACACTAATCATAACAATAGTAAGCCTTGCATACACGTCAGTTTCCTTAAGGGGGTAGGTATGCGTCTAAGAGTTTTCCATACAGTATTTCATTTGATCTGTAGACAGCCCGTGAGATCCCTCGCCAGTGAGGCTTCAGGACTCAGAAGCTTTGCAGAATGCCCTTCTCAGTGTGTGAGGCCTGGCAACAGCATCTCTTGGCACCTGGCTCTTAAAACAAGATCTTTGCTGGCCTAAGGTGACTTCTTGTTCACACGTCTCTCATCCCCACCTGGATAATCATATCCTTGTGCCCTACCTCACCTCCTCCCTGCTCCTTCCCTATGCCCTTTTCATTTCACCATTTCCCATCCCTTTCCCAGAGGGTAAGACAAAGGGCTGGCTCCAGGTTGGGCAAAGCCAGACATCTTTGCTGGTTTTATCTGAGTTGGTGGCCTATGTGTCAGAAGCAGCCTGAAGATATGGTCTGGCACACATTATTATTTCAGGTACAATTACTGTGAAGCAAATTCCTCCCAAACATCCACTTTATTATACTTGCGGATTCTATGGTTCTGGTGAATCTGGGCAATGCACAGAAAGAAAGACCTATTTCTGCTAGTGATGAAAGGGTCTCAGCTAGGAGACTCAAAGGCTGATCTCACTAGCAGAGGCCTGGAATCATCCAGGTCATCCTTACTCATAGGCTGGTGATTGACATTGGCCATCAGCTGGGATCTCCACTGGGCTGTCAGCTAGAACACCTATGCATGGTTTCTGCCTGTAGGATAGTTTGGGCTTTCTCACAAGATGGTGGCCAAGTGCCTAGATAGAGACTTTCAAGAGAACTAGGGTTTATAGAAATATAGAAATATAGAAATATAGAAAACTATATTACCTTTTATGCTTGTATGGGTTTCTTAGAACTGTCACAATGAAGTGCCACAGATAGAGTGATTAAAACAGCAAAAATATATTGTCACACAATTCTGGAGGTTAGAAGTCCAAAATCAAGATGTTGGCAGTATTGGTCCCTTCTGAAGACAGTGAAGGAGAATATTTTGCACACCTCTCTCTGGGCTTCTAGTTATCTCAGGCTCTCCTTGGCTGAAACTTAACTCCAATCCTCCCTTTTTGCCTGTCTTTCTCCCTCTGTCTGTGTCTGTCTCAGTGTCCAAATCCCTCAGCCCCATTTATTTTAGATTTTTGAGACAAAGTCTCTTTATGTAGCCCTAGCTGACCTCAAACTCATGATCCTCTTGCCTCAGACTCTCCAGTGCTGGGATTACAGGCATGCACCACCACACCTTGCCCCAAATTTCCCCGTTTTATCAGTACCCTAGTCCTATTGGATGAGAGCCCACACCAGTAACCTCGTCTGAACTTGATCATCTGTAAAGACCCTATTTCCAAATAAGATCACATTCACAAGTATACTGGGAATTAGGACTTCAGCATCTTTGGGGAGGGTGGGTAAGACATGGTGTAACTTATACAACCACCTGGCCTTGAAAACCACATAGCATCGCTTCTACCATTAGCCCCTCCCTGCTAGGTTCAAGGCCAGGGAACAGGGGCTTTACCTGTGTGTGTGTGTGTGTGTGTGTGTGTGTGTGTGTGTGTGTGTGTGTGTGCGCGCACGCGGATGGAACCCAGGGCCTCACACATCTAGGTGAGCACTCTGTCACCAAGCCACACCTCCAGCCCTGAACCCTCCCTTCTGTCAAGAGCACCATCAAGCGCATGTAAGATGGGAGATATTGTTGCAGCCATTTTTAGAAGCTACAATCTGCTAGGGATTTAATTTAGTTGGTAGAGTGCTTGCTTAGCATGCATTGAGGCCCTGGGTTCAATCTCTAGAACCAAAAAAGGGGGGAAAAAAAAGAAAAAAAGAAGATACAATCTGTCACAACCATGATCTTAAAATACATATATTTTTTAGTTGCTCGTGTTTAAGCATAAGGGGAATTTACATAAACTTGATTTCTGATTCTTGCCAAATCAGAGGAACCTGACAACACTGGGCTCTCGTTTCCCCACATCAGCAGCCAGGGAGAGCCAGCTCGTTCTCCAGATGACCCACTTACTTCCTGTGTCCCTGTTTTCTGGGGCCCACTGTCAGTTGCCATCGAATCACTGTGCAGAGCTGCTGTCCCCCTCACCCTTAGCTGTTTCTGTCTTGGGCACAGGAGGGTACATCTTGCACCCCAAGGCACGACAAAGGAAGCTCCCTGGGGCAGAACCCCAGGAACTCCCCCTATGGTGAAATCATGGAGTCATGACCTGAACAACCCCCGCCCGCCAAGAGAGCAGCAGAAATGAGCCTGGCCTCTGATTCACAGCCCCAGCGTCGGCAGGACTGGTCTAGGCAGGAGGATGGGGCCGGACAAGCACAGGCAGCTGGCTGATTATAGAGGGCAGGACTGGGTGGGGGCGGGGAGGCTGCTGGAAAACTGCAAACAGATGTGGTCATACCTCACCCTGGGCCTCACCCGAAGCCGCCTCCTTCTGCCCCGCCCCTTGGGTCTCTTTCCAAGAAATGACATCGGGGCTGAGTGTGAGGTGGCTTCCCTGACCTCTCACCATGGCCAGCCATGTACATCTTTTAGGATCTTCCCAGATCTTCTCTGCTATGGGCCAAATCCCTTTACAGGACAAATACCATGGGAATAAGCAATGCCAGGTTGGCCAACACGATCTCTGTCAGCTTAGGAACCTCGAAGTGGACAATAATTTTCTCTAGCAAGGAGCCCATGGCAGAGAATGAGGAGGCCTGGGAGTCAGGAGTGGATCTTCTGATTGGGGTCTCCCATAGGAGTGTGGGCAGGTCCCGTTATCCTGGGGAGTCCAGCCCTATGCAAGCTATGTTTTGTCTTAGAAGGTTCCCAGGCTTTGGGATATCTCAGCAGTCCCTAGCTCTGACTCCTTGGGGCAGGTTACTTGACTTCTCTGTGTCTCCGTTCCTGTCTTTGTGGGATTAAATGAGTTGTTGTTGTTGTTGTTGTTGTTAGGTGCTGTTGAGTTGCTGTCCAACTCATAGCGACCCTACGTACAACAGGCGAAACGCTATTGTCAGTGCTTCTCTGCTGTTCATAGGGTTTTCAATGGCAGATTGATTTTGGGGAGTGGATTGCCATGTCCTTCTCTCAAGCCTACAGTATCTTGGGTTCCCAGGCGATCTCCCATCCAAGTCCTAACCAGGCCTGGCCCTGCTTAGCTTCCGAGATCTGACGGGATTGAAAGCCACAGTGGTATGACTGCAGGCCTTAAATGAGTTAGTTTATGCGGAAGTGCAGAAAAGCGGGCCGGGGAGACTATGGTTGATGTGTGCATGTGTTGGTGGCTTGGGTTTGCTCTGGCTCTGTATTGTCGCACTGTTGGCTTCTAGCACATGTGGAAGACTTGCCTTCCCAGGTGCTCACCCAGGCAGCGAGGGCCCAGGCACCAGACAGACGCCTGCTCTGCCCACCATGTACAAGGCCAGGCCAAGAAAGCAGCAGGTCCTGCCTCCACCCACAGGTAGGCGCTGTGCCCACTCTGCTTCCCACCTCTCCACTTCCCTAGGGCTCCCTCAGCGCCCACCTTTACCTAGAGACCACCCCAGACGGTGAGAGCCCTGAGTTCTGGTCACTGGCATCTGTGATTAACATTTTGCTGGTTGAAAAAAACAAAACAAAACAAAACAAAAAAACTTGCAGGTTGGTGATGGACAATGGGTCAGGATTTTTCCTGACCTCAGAGAATGGCGGTTGTTTGGCTCTCAGTGAGAGGTGGGGACAATTTAAAAGGGGGAGGTTAGGGAGAGACAGGAGAACTAGCATCCCATAATTGCCAATTGAACTCAGTGCTGGCTGGAGTTTTCTACAGAAATCTAAGCTCTCGGGGGGAGGGAGCGGAAGGGAGGCCTGAGGTTCCTGGCCCTGGGATCCTGCCAGCCTCTTCGGGTTTACTGAACTTGAACTTCCAGAGATAAAAGATGCAAATTAGAACTCCAAGGACAGCTTCTTAGGCACGTCCCAGGGCCCCTGTCACAAACTAACAAACTGGGTGGCTTAAACCCACAGAAAGGATTCTATCACAGCTCTGGAGGTCAGACGTCCACAATCAAGGTGTCACAGACTTGTGCTCCCTCTGAAGGCTGTGGGGTGCGCATGGAGGGATCCTTACTGTCTCTCCCAGCTTCTGATGATTCCTGGCAACCCTTCCAGTCGTCAGCGTGTGGTGGCATCACCCCAGTCTCTGCCTCTGTTTTCATACAGCCTTCTCTCTGCGCATGTCCCTATGGGTCCTCTCCTCTTCACAGAAAAACACTGGTCATTGGATTTATTGGTTTCTTATTTGTTTTATTTTCTTTTTATTTTTTATGGCACTAAGAGGCTGAACCCGGCACCTCATGTATACTTTACAAGCGGTCTGCCACTGAGCTGCACTTCCAGCCCATTTTTTACTTTCTATTTTGAGACAGGGTCTTGTTAAGTTACATAGGCTGCCTCTGGCCTGGAACTTGCAATCCTCCTGCCTCCACCTCCTGAGTTGCTGAGACTACAGGTGTATGCCATTGTGCCTGGCTGATTTATCGGGTTTTTTAAAAATCCAGTATGACCTCATTTGAACTAATTACATTTGAAAAGACCCTACGTCCAAATAAGATCACCTTCTGAAGTTCCCAGTAGATGTGAATTTGGGGCAACACAATTCTACCTAGCACACTAGCCTAGACAACCTTATCTGGGGGTTACACCAGAACCCCACAGAGGTCCAGCAAGTGTAGACTTGAGTGCAATCCATACAACAGGTCGGCAAACTCTTAATCCTGCCTGTTTCTGTGTGGCCCATGAGCGCTGACTGGTTGTTACCTTTGTAAGTGATTCAGGAAAAACAACAAGAATGATATTTTTCTGCACATGAAAATTATATACAATTCAAGTTTCAGTGTCTATAAGTGAAATTTTCCTGGAGCACTGAGCTGCTCATTCACTTATGTGGGGCATCTGGCTGCTTCCAGGCTGTGAAGACAGAGACTGTGACCATGTTGCCTGCTTGATCTGCCATCCACCCAGGGTTTGGAGTTCTCCCAAATGCCTAGGCTTCCTTCTCTGGGTCGAGTAGTGTCTAAGCTCTGGGCCAAGGTTGCTTAGTGGTTAAAAGACGGGGTGCCATGGCACTGGCACTTCCATAGCGTATCTGTTCAAATACTTCGTCCTTATCCATAAGGAAGGAGATTCCGCATGCTGGGGTTGCTGCAAGGATTGGCCAAGACTAAGATATGGACAAGGCCTTAGCACAGTGTGAAGTTGCACTGTTCAGCCAAGCTCAGCTGCTGCCATTGAAGGCAGCTCTTGCTGGCTTGGGAGGTTGCCAGCAACAGAAATGCAGAGACACACCAGAAAATCCCACTGTTCTGATGGAAGCTCCCAACCAGCCTATGTGGATCTAATTTCACTCTTTGGGGCCATTGAGAAAAAGAGTATCAGAGAAGCAAATATCAGTCATGGCCACAGGATGGAATTTTCCATGAGGATATCACCCTTAGAAGGCACGCATAGATGCTGCCAAAGGCCTGAGGCTCTTACTTGCCCTCCTATCCACGCTTGTTCTGTGCCCCACAGGCAGGTTGCCCTGCATGGGTGGCATCCCAGTGCCCTGGGAATTGGGTTTGGATTACAAGAAACAGAGGCAGGAGAATGTGTTGGGGATTCCTAGAAAGGACCCCCTGACCAGAGTCTCTCTGACCATTCTGGGGGACTGAACTCTGGGTGACCCCTGGCCTACATTCTAATCACTCACTCCTGCCCCTCCCATCGAGTGATCAAAGATAGCCCCTGACCAGTTAAACTGTCATACCTGTCAGAGAATGCGCCCTGATTGGTTGCTCCCAGTACACACTCCCTTCCAGGAGCCTATATAAAACAGGCCCCTAGACACCACCTTCACCCCTGCTGTTCTCCACCTGGTATCCAGACCCCATCACCTTGATCCAGCACTCCCCAATCCTGTGGCAGACTACAATCAAACCTGTGTATCAAGCCCAGGGGCTCCAAAGCGCCAAAGGCAACCACCAAGGCATGAAGCGCCCTCCGATTCCTCCCAACCCTGGGAAGAAGGAGGGTAGAGAAGGCAAGCTTCGAGAGTCAAGACCAGTGGACCTCTGGTGTCTTCCAGATACTATCAGAGCTGTACCATTAATACTTGTACCGTCATTAAACCAGCAGCATTCTGTGCTGCTGGCCTTGAGCTGCCACTTGTAAAGGGCTGTTTGCTGGTTGTTCTTCCCTATGGGAGCAACCCAATAAACATTCCTGCTCCTTTTTTTATATAAAAGGTCTCCCAAGGTCCTTTTTTGGCACCTTCGGCCAAGCTCCCATCCTGATCCTGAGGGTTCCCGATATCCATCTGGTGTCAGGGCAAGGCTCTGACCCAAGCCGGGCCTGAACCGAACCCCCGACAAGAATGGCATGGCGGGAAAGCAAAGTTAGGAACCATGGATACCCCTGGGGCCTCCTGACCCCTGGTGAGTGTCTTGTTCCGTCTGTAAATTCCAGCCACCTCTTTTTCCGCTGGCCATACCGGGCGTGGGTGGAAATGAACCCTGGCTGTGACTACCACTCGGGCGTGGGTTACCCCTTGTGGCTTCCCAATGCCTTGCCCACTACCTGGGAAGTGGTCTCTTCATGAATCTCTCCCCAGCCCAGCCTCGTCTGAGTGTGCCATGCCTTCTGGCCGCTCTCCTCACAGAGCCCCCCAAATTTCTAAGATTCAGAAGTTTCTCATGATGTCTTTCCAGCTAGGATGAATCCCAAGGGAGGGTGGAAGATGACTTGATGAGGGAATGGAAGTCAAGAATGAGTGAGGTGAATTGTTCCTAAGGCAAGAGCTCTTGGGTGATATCCCCAAGAGCATTTTACCCAAGGACAATAGCAATAGTCTCTTGTGTGTGTAGAGTGTTGTGTGGCTTACAAATGATCACACATGATCTTTCTTCTAATACCCTCAGACTCTCTGTGAGGGGGTTAGAGATGCTAGCAGCACCCCCATTTCCTGGAAAGACAAAGTGGAAGTTCTGAAAGATTCACATGAGCACCTACATCCTGTGGAGTTGGAACTTGAACCATGTGGGTAAGCTAAGTAGACATAGAAGACAGCTGATTACATTGAATTTCAGATACATAATAAGGTTTTTGGTTTTGATTTTGTTGTTTTTGAGAGAGGGTCTTACTATGTAGCCTGGGCTGGCCTCAAACTTGTGATCCTTTTGCCTCCACATACTGATTGAGGGGATTATAGGCATATGCACCCTACCTGGCTTGAAATAATGTTTTTGGGTAAGTATATTCCCGTGCAAAATCTGGTTTGTATTTTACTGTCCCCTTCTTGTGTCTCAACAAAACCTCCCTGCATAACCCATGACCTCCACAGCCAGCTGCAGCCACCTTCTCCATCTGTCCACTCCAGACAACCATTGTTGTCAAGCTCCTCTGCCAGCAAGGTCAGGGAGCCAGAAGAGCAGCTCTGCTGGTTTGGGGCTTGCTCTTCTCCATACAGGAAAGAAATTGGGATGGGGGTTGGGGAAAGACACTTCTGTCTAAGAGGTTACTCACCTACAATTGACTCCATGAGTCAGATGCTGGAACAGGCAGAAATCACACTCATTTCATGGATGGGGAAGTGGGGGCTGGGGGACGTTGGCCTTAATTTTAAGTGGAAGCTGGAATGAATGGGAGCCCAGGTCTGCCAACCCCATGTTCTTTTGGTGAACCTAGCTAACCAGAAGTGCATTTTCCCATGCTGCAACTCTTGGTACTTTGAGAAAAGGTGCAGGGTTTTGAGGGAGCTACCTCGGTTCTTGCAGGTGCCGTTACCATCTCTCAGGGAACATTATCTATGCATAGTTAGGCTAACATCTCCTCGGCTTTGGAAAACACTGTCTCCCCATCCTCTTCTTAGTAGATTTACCATCCTGTTTGTTTTTGGTGTAGTCATTGCCTCTGTGTGTGTGTGTGTGTGTGTGTGTGTGTTTGTTTTGTTTTGTTTTGAGACTGGGTGTCACTATGTTACCCAGGCTGGTTTCCAATTCCTGAGCTGTAGTAATCCTCCTGGTCTGGCCTCCCAAGTAGTTGGGACTACAGGGATGACCCCCCCACACACACACCTGACTAAGCACTGTCTTTTCTTCCCCCTGGTGTGTCTGACGGGTCATGGGGCCATAGGTGGCCCTAGTCCATGCTCGCTGGCCATGGTTAGGGAGAGGCCAGCCTGGAAGTTGAAACTAAGGGAGGAAGAATATTTGAATTCAAGATGGAAGCTTCTCCAAGGTCTGGAACAAAAATGCTTTGTGTGTGTGTCATACTTTCTGGTATACTTCCTTTGCATCCCATTATTATATTTGATCTTTACAGCATCCTCCCTGGTGGTGGATCAGGGCTCACTCCCTTCCCCTGAGAGAACGGAGAGGCATTTTTAAGTCTTACCATTTGCAAGGGACCATTCTAGAATCAGCCCACCCCTCTGACTTCCATGTTATTATCCTTTAGCCAAACACCCTCTGGCAGTGGGCCTGGAGTTCCTTCTAGTGTGGGGGTGGGGTTCCAAATTATGTGTAAGATAAAGATTATATGTAGTCAAGATTACCCTTGAAAACCCCTTATCCACTTGAAAATTGGTCATAAAGTACAGTCTACATGGTTTGCTCTGTAATATACACAGAAGCTCTCTTATCTGACCTACTCTTAACCAACTAGTGGCTTTAGTGGGTGTCTTGTAGTCCTTCTGCAAAACATGCAGATGCCTGAGTAGGGCACATGCTCAAAGTAGCAAACTGCTTCCGCTCCTGCCCGATCCAGTTGTATATATACAAAGAATCAATTATCCCAGACTTGTTTATGCCAGTTGTACTTTCAATAGTAATTACATAATTTAGTGAACTATGATGGAAGTGGATAAAATGGAGTGGAAAAGGAGAATAGTTATTTCTCTGAAAATTATGTCGAATGCTTTGGAAAAAGGCAGGCTTTGGTAAAGGGAAGCTGCAAAAATAAATAAATAAATAAATAAATAAATAAATAAAAAGAGCATGTGGAATTAGTCATGGGAAAGACCAATAAAATCTCAGGAAAAGATTAAATCTAGGATTCTGCTCTTCTAACAATCCATAACTTCTATATGTTTTTAATTTACTTTAAGGGGATAGAACCTGGAATCCACTAATGATGCATTAGAAGTGTGATTTATGCAAAATAGATGATAATAAAGAATTCTATACTTGGAGCCCATCCACGAGAAAAGAATAATGCCATGGCCTAACATCATGAACAGATTGGTGAACGAATTTACATTTGTGCATTTTAAATAAAAATAAAGTATTGAAGATATATATGTGTGTGTATATTTCCTTTTGCTTTAATTGAATTTTGCTTAGCTGTGCAGCATCTGTGTATCTCATGAACATTTTACAATAATATGGACTATGTGCAGTGAGTGCACTCATTGAGTGGCATTATACACACTATTTTATTTGTGTGTGTACTGATTGAACCCAGGGCCTCACACATGCTAGCTATTAAAATAAGTTCTAGATTATTCTCTTTTTTTTTTTCAGCACTAGGGGCTTGAATCCAGGGCGTTGTTCATGCTAGGCAAATGCTCTAGCCCCAGAGGTGCACTCCCAGCCCCTTTTTAAATTTTTTGTTTTGAGGTAGGGTCTTCTTAAGTTGCACAGGCTGCCTCTGACCTCGAACCTGCAATTCTCCTGCCTCCACCTTCTGAGTTGCTAGGATGACAAGTGTTAGCCACAGTGCTCGTCCCCTCTTTGTCTTATGTGAGTCCATATAACTTAATTTATGGAGGATAAGTGTGGTATCATCCCAGACCATCCTACCCATCAGTCTGGTAATTTAAGCCCTTATTTTAAACTTGGGTAGATTGACAGGATTGGATCTATCAAACTACGCAGTGTTTCTCATGACATCCAAATCACCAGGATGTGGAAGCTAGTTTTGTAGAAATTAAAATTAAAATGAACAAGGGGTTGCCTTAAAATAGTGGAGACAGCATGCATCTCTAGATGCACACTGCTTTAGTACAAATCCCAGCTCTGCCACTTCCTGAAGGCAAGTACTTAAATTCTCTCTGCTCCAGTTATCCTCCTAGAGAGGCTGTCACAAGGATTTTCTGAGGTACTAAATGAGAAGTGATTAGATCCTTGCCAGGCACAGAATGAATGCCATGTAAGTGCTTGCTGTCTCTTATTGTTACTAATCACTTTTGCTCCCATAATGCATCTGAGAGGTTCTCACCTACATATTTAAAATAAAGAAAACAGGGCACTTCATTTGAAGGCATAGACGTCCACTTGCCTATGAATTAAGAAGGTAGATGGTTTAGACCCTTGAGTCACTCAGCAAAGCACCACATGGGTGTTTGGTTGGGGTGCCATGACAGATTCCTATAATCCCAGCGACTCAGGAGGCTGAGACAGGAGGACCACAGGTTTGAGGCTACAGGCAGCCTGTGTGACTTAGCAAGACTCTGTCTCAAAAATAAAAACTGAAAAAGTACAGCTCAGTGGTGCAGCCTGTACCTAGCAGGTATGAGGCCCCTGGGTTCAACCTTTAGCCTTGACAAACAAAAAAAGGTAAGTATTTGGGGAATGGGTCCCTTAAGCATGATGTGGAGGTGTGTCTCCCTTCACCTGCTAGAGAGGAGAAGAATAAATGTTGCTTCAGAACTCCAAAACAAAAGTTTATTTATAAAATACTGACAGTTTGACGGAACATGGGAACTTCTCATGGTATATATCTTAAATCAATTTCTTTCTTACCTTTCATTTAAAAAATAAACCTGCTAACAAGCTATATGACATATAGATATATATTTTTTCTTACAGATAGACACCTGCCATAATGAATACTCTCCCCATAATTTTTTTTTTGCTATATCTTTTAAATCAAAAAATAAAGATTTGTATTGATTTTTGTTTTTGGAGTCTGTATGGGTGAAGAAAGGTAACATATTTAAATGCTTTGGGTTCCTCTTTTGGAAACAGAGAGAAGAGGGGGTGGTCCCAAGGGGGCACCTGTGCTCAGGGTGGCGGTCAGGACCACACAGAGGCACTCAGGAGCTGGTGGCGGCTGCTCAGAGGGTTCACCCCCAACCCTCCTGCCCATTGGCCCCTTACCCAGTGTGGCAACTTTGTGGTGCTCTCTGGGAAGGTGAAGGAAGCCCCAGCCCAGGTGGCCTACAGTGAGGCTCTGGCACCTTGAGAAGCGCTGCCCAGGGAGCGGGCAGCAGCAGAAGGCCTCAAGAAGCGTGCGCTGGATGAAGGCAGCCCCTCTGGGCCCGTTTCCTGGGCCTTGTGGCTGTGTCAGCTGTGGGTTGGGGTTGAAGGTAACAGGGGAGGCAAAGTCTGGTTTTGCAAACTCCCTGGAGCCCTAGAAGGAAGACACCCCCGAGCACCAATTTGGTTATCTTGGCAGTCTGCGTAAGGAGCTTATGTGAGCGCGGGAGGCACATCTAGGAGGGTGAAGAGCAGCCCCAGCATGCCAAGCCTGGGCCTAGTACACCAGCAGGTTTCCCAGGGGCACTGCAAGGCAACTCCAAGGAGGCCAGGTGTGTCCCGTTGTGACTCTGCTTTTGGTAGAGTCACATAGGCAGGGGCCCTGGCACCACAGGCTCAGGAAATCAAAGGCCAGGAAGGCTCCATATTGCCCAGGGGCAGTGGCCATTGCACCCTTCCGTTGTGGCCGGGAGTCTGTGAGGAGGTGCCAGGGGCACCTACTGCCCAGTGGATGTCTAAACACAAGCACAGAGATGTCTTCTTGAAAGAATCTAGAGTTGCGCAGCGGGAGGCCTGCTGGGTTACCAGGTGTGGCTTGGGCAGTAGAGGTGACATTTCAGGCGAGTGGGTATTGACTGGGGGGGACTTTCACTAGGGGCACAGACTGACTTCCTGTCTCTTGCGGTGTCCTCCACCCCCTTGGGCAAGGAATCCTAGTCACACCCCAAGTGCAAGTCACATAGGCTACCTGTGCCTCCTGGCGGGGAGATGGCTGGGGCCATCAGAGGGAGGTGCAAGAGCCCCTTTGCCAACACATGCAGATGTGTGTTGTGTGCACATCTGTGCATGTCTGTGCGTGAGCTCAGGCATGCTTGGGCCACATCGTGCATGTGCGCATGGGTGTCAGAAAGGGTGCGAAGGAGCACATGGGGAGGGGAAGGGCAGTATCTTAGTGCACCAAGTGATTCATTAAAGGCAAAGGAAAATCGGGCTCATGTGCAACACACATACACACACACACAGTGTTTTTACTCACCCCTGCTTCCTCTCCAATACTCTCTCACTGGTCTGGGCTAAAATAATTCCCTAATGCAAAACAGGAACTTCCTTAAATGGTTAAATCCTCCGCAGACAGGGAAAAGGATGAAGTTGTTAGAAAGAAAGAAAGGGAAGAAAGAAAGAGAAAGAAAAAGAAAGAAAGAAAGAAAGAAAGAAAGAAAGAAAGAAAGGAAAGAGGGAAAGAAAGAAAAAAGACAAGAAGAAAAGAGAGCTCGGCAGTGCGGTCGCACCCAGGGGCTGCAGACACGATGCCCTGGATGTGACAACGGCTACTGGGGGTGGGGGTCTAGCTGCTCCATACCAGCCTCCAGACAGGTCCACTGAGGTCCTGGTCACCTAACTCCCTAGAGGCACAAAACCTCAGCCTTTTGTCCTGCTTTGGGGCAAAGGCTGTGCTTCCCAGCCAAGACCCCCTTATGGAGAAGCCACTGTTCCCACACAGCAGCTGAGTCGCCTGTCCTTTGCACTGGCTTCCAACATCTCCCCACTCACATGTCCCAGGGGCTAGTGCTCCGGGAGGCTCCCACACACTCTACATTGGGTGTGCCCTTTCCTAGGACCTCTGACCCAGACTTCCCTCCCAATTGCCACTAGCACGGTGCCTCATTTGGGACTGGAGGGGAGGGCTATGGCTATCTCTTTTCTTGGCTGGTCTCTCCAGCCTCCCAAGTGGGCCTCCCCAATGATTCTCCTCACCCACCAAAATAGGGCACTGCCTCTTCTCCAGCGGGGCCAGCAGTGCCTATGGCAGGCACTGCCAGAGAGCCCTGCCCCATCGAGGGGCTCTGTGTGGAACTGGACATGCCCTGGCGTGTCCAGTTACTCTGTGAGAGGCAGCCCTCCATCCCCAGAGGTGGGGCGCCTCAGGCCAGCTTCTCAGGGCTGGCTGGGTCCTCCAGGGGCTTCAGACAGAAAGGCTCCTCCCTCAACTCTCCCACTGGAAGTCTCAAGCTCCTGGGAAGATCAGGCCCCCAGCAGCAGTTTTTAAAAGCACATTCCTTGGGGCAGAGTGTGTGTGTGTAAAAGCTTTCTCTCCCATCTGCTACTCTTGTCCCTTGGTCCTATCTGACCCGCCACTCCCCACTGGCTGGCTGTGCATCTTGGAATGCCGTTTCCAGTGTGGACAGGGCTTCCCGACTGGCTCCTCCTCACTCCCAGCTCTGGCCATGCTGAGCACAGCCTGGGAGATGTCCCTGGGGCTTGAACTTTGATTCTCTGTAAACCTGGTGCTGGGCAGATTTGGCATACTGTGGCTGTTCTGGCCTCTGGGCCAGGGCCTGGGCTGCCCCTCTGGGTTCCTGAGCACTGTGCTTAGGAGGCTGTGAGTTGACAGGCAGAGGGACACAGATCTGCAAGCGAGTGTGCTGTTAAGAGATCCCAGGGGATCCTCTTGGAAAGGCTCCCTCGCCCCTCTTCCTTTCAGGTGCATGGGGGATTCCTGTGTTAGGAGGAAGGTATCTGTCCAGGGGAGATGGGGGTGTCTGCCCTGACAGTGGTCCTCATGCCACCCAGCTCTCTAGCCTAGGCAAGCGGCACCCCCTTGTTCTAGTGACCCCATTTCCCTTATCTTTTTAGCATGGTGCAGGCGGCACCTGGATTGGAAGAAAGAGAACAGAGCTCTGCTCGTTCCTCCATTCCTGACCTGCAATGCATTCCATCTAATTATCCCCCAGTGCCTGGCCAGCCACCTCAGACTTCTGCTCCCCAGATTCCAGCCCTCCTCCTCTGCTCTCAGGGAAGTGAACTCAAGCAAAAGGAAGCAGGATTCCGTTGTGCGGTTGTGTGAGATTCCCACCCCTCAGCCCTGAGGGCCCCTCTTCCTTGGATTCACAATTTTAAAAATATGCAGGCGCAAGGCAGTTGCTTAGCAGATCCTCACCCTTTTGGTTTTTTTTTTTTTTTTTCTCTCTCCTTTTCCTAAATAAGCCAGATGCTTCGTGGAGAATTTGGGTGAGAGTGGCATGATGGAGGGGGATGAGGCAGGGCAGGGGGCCTGGGCGAGGCCACGGGACCCCTGCCAGGGGAAGGTGCAGAGGGAGAGACTGGGCTTTGCCTCTGGGAACACCTATCCTTTTGGCAGAGGAGTGGCTGGTGGTGGGCCCAGGGATCCAGCGCAAGGAGGAAGGGGGCAGCTGGCTAGATGTCCAGAAATTTCTCTGTTCCCTGGGCCACGCCTGCCTTCCAGCCTTCTGGCCCTTCACCTTTTCGCTCTCCCTCTCTCCAGCGGCGACGACCCTCTCTGCCATGCACAGCAGTGACACAGCCGCCCTCCAGCCCTGGCCCCCGATGGCGCAGCAGACCCCAGTCTCAAAGCTGACCGATGGCCGGCCATGCTCATCCTCCTGGTTTTCTTCTCCTTCCTTCTCAATATCAGCTTGGCTGGGTCTGGAATCTCTGGAAAAATAAACTTGGTGGGGGGTGAAAAGTTGACCTTGTTTCTTGTTTGTTTTTGTTTTCTGGCAGGCGTTGCGGGAAGCGGTGAAGGAGGATTTTGGTGTCGTTTTTCTTGTTTTTTCCTCTTCCAAAGACGTCAAACAAATGAAGAAAATCCTGCTATGGGAGCCCTGGAGCCGGGGGCCAGGCTGCTGGGGGGACGGTAAAGGGTACTCTGCTGGCTCGGGGGGTTTGGGGGATTCTGGGGCGTTGGAGTCCGGCTGGCCTTGGGCCGGAAGAGGCTGCCCTGCTGGGCGCTGTTGCTGTTGGCCACGGCGACATGGTCCGGCTCCCCCGCGTCGCTCTCCGCGTAGCTGTAGGCCTGGGCCCGAGAGATGCCTTTCTGCTGGCGCCGCCAGGAGTTGTAATACGTGGGGTCGCTGATGTAGTGGTTGACAAAGGAGTGGGCCTTCTGGGGGTTTGGGTCAACCTCGTACTCGCTGTCGCTTCCCTAGGAGGACAGAGAATTGAGGGTGTCAGTGGCCTCACGGGGACAGGTCACCACAGTCAGGGCTGGGAAGCACAGCGCGCTCTGGCCCTGATTTCTGTTCTTTTTCAAGCCTCAGACTAGAAACATCTCAGCTCCCCCACTGTCAAGCGGGCACAAGGTCTTCTAATGCCCACGTCTAGCTTCCTCCAGACTAGAGCCTGAAACGTCTGCCACACAGTGTTGGCGCAGAGCTGGTGGACAGAGGCCTCCCCATTTATCCACAGGGGATAAGGACCAAGACACCCAGCCGAAGTCTGAAATCTTAGTTCCACACCCTGTAGACACCATGTGTTTTCCCATACATACATATCTATGATAAAGTATAATGTATAGCTCAGTTTATAACTAATTTATAACGATAATAAACTAGAACAATTATAACAAATATTATAATGTTTTGTGAACATGATCTGTTTCTTCCTGGAATTTTCCGCTTAGTCTTTTCAGACTAGAATTAACCATGGGTAATTGAAATTGCAAAGTGAAACCGTGGATAAGGAGGTACCCTGTATTTGGTGTGACCGGAAGACTTGAGTTCTAGCCTTTCTTTTTCCTGTTGAGGTAAAATTCACTTAACATAAAATCAGTCATTTTAAAGCACATGATTTAGAGGCCTTTGGGATATCTGCAATGCTGTACAAACATCACTCGGATCTAGCTCCAAATATTTCCATCATCCCAAAGTACCACCGTGGACCCATTAAGCCGTCTCTTCTCATCTCTCTTCCTCCCCCTCAACAACAAATTTGTTTTCCACCTTCAGGGATTCACCTGTTCTGCATTTTTCATATTACTGGAACCATGTCATATATAACCCCTTGTATCTGCCTTCCATGTCTTAGGGCAATGTTTTTGAGGACCATCCATAATGAGTGGCATTCTACTCTGGGTCCAGCCTGATTTACTTCTTGACAAGGGACCAGGCCTGGGCCAGATTAAGACCTCTGGAGACTCCAGACAGTGAAAAACATGGGTGCCTACTCACGTGTGATCCAAAACAAAAACAACACTGAGTTATTACATAAGCATTAAAAATGTTCACACAACTCTGAATTTTTATGCAATGACGACATTGAAGCTTTTGAGGAGGCAAATATAAGATATTAAATTATTTTAAACATTTTTGATACCATGGTGTCCTAGGCACATACTTCACCTGCAGGAGACGAGTCAATCCGGGCTGTAAAGTCAAATCTGAATCGTGGCACCGAGCATATAAGGCACCCTTCCCCTTCCTCAGACTCCCAGAAGTGTTCTGAGAACTAAGACGACAGATGGGAACTCTCTGGAAGAGATGAGCTCTGGTGCTAGTGGACAGCATTCTCAACGGAACGCAGCTCAGAGGGCCCCACCTGGGCTTCCTCACTTCTGCCTGGACAATGCCCCTGACTTCCAGGCCCCTATCCACCAGGGCCCCCGGCTGGGGCAGTTAGCTACATCAACCGAAACAGAACATACAGGAGGGGACGGTAGCAGGAAAATGCAGGTAGTGGATGAGCCACTGTGTCCTACATTACAGATGGAGGCACCGGAATGGCCACCTTGTCCCAAGGGCCAGAGCAATGGGAAATGGAATGCACAACTTGTTCTCAGGAACCCCAAATCTTCTGTGACAGCTGGACTCTCAGGAGGCATGGCTACAGGGTACACAACTCCGATACCACTGCTGCCTAGCGTGAACTGCTGACTTACATTTCTGTGATCAGTTCTCACACCTTTGAGCTGCAGCTACCACTGTGAAGTGCCTGTTGATGCTGTGTGAGTGTGGATGCCCAGGCTACTGACACCACCTGAGTACTGTTGCTGTGTGAGTACTGATGTTGCGTGGGTACTGATGCTGTGTGAGTCCTGGTGCTGCATGAGTACTACTGCTATGTAATTACTGACAATGCCTCAGTACTGATGCTGCCTGGGTACTGATGCTGAGTACTAATGCTGCATGGAAACTATTGCTACTGAGCACTGAGTACTGATACTGTGTAAATGCTGATGCACGAGTGCTAATGCTGTGTAGGTACTATTGCTATCTCAGCACTGACACTGCCTGGGTATTGATGCTGCACGGGTGCCAAATGGAATCCAAGTGCAGAAAGGATGAGGGCTTTGTTCAAGGTTGTGGTGTAGCTGGGCTTTAACTTAGATCTGGCTGATTTTTCAAAGCCCACAGCCTACTCTTAACTCCTATACTCCTGTCTGGAGGCTCCGAGACAGGAACCAGGGCTCCCTCCCCTCCTCCCCACAGGGAATAAATATTCCCAAACCCATCTGCTAATTTATGTTGTCTGGCCCCTCGCCTCCCTCTCTCCACCCCTCTGCAGCCCCAGCTTCTCTCCTACCCAGCTCCCAGCTGACTCCTTCTCCACAGGTCTCAAGGCAACACTATACAAGCCCCTTTCTTTGCCTCCTGCCCAGCTGGTGAGCCAGACCCCAGAGAACAAAGAGAGACAGGAGGGTGGGAGGGCTCCATATGCAGAGGCCTGGCTGGCCAGGAGGACGGCATGAAGCAGGAGGCTGGGGTCCCTGTGGGCAGCAGAGAGGGCCTGGGAGTGCCGAGGCTGACAGGTGTCCTTGCAGGTTAGGTCTGTCCATGGCTGACTGGCTTGATGAGTTGACAGCATCTCCAGAGGCTCTAGGATTTTGGCTAGCCCCTGGCTGCAGACTTGGGGAGCAGCTCCCAGATAATGATGGGCCACTCCCACAGTCAGTGAGGCTCTGGGGTGAGGGGAGACGGTGGCAAGGTCAAGTTCTGACTCTGGCCCTTGCCAGCGGGGCAAGTTTGAATGCGTCACTCTTATGCTCTTGGCCTCAGTGCTCTGGCCTGTAAAATGGGTAGACTTTACTCATCATGTGCAACGTGAAGCCACATGGGAGCAAGCAGGGTAAAAGGCCTTATTAGGAAGGAAGCTGGGAGACAGAGCTGGAGCAGAGGCCTTGAGCTGCCTTGGGAAGGATCAGAAAGGGCAGGGTGTGGAGGCTGACCCGGTGCTCAGGCTGCTGGAAAGGGGGAGAAGCTTCAGCTCCTGCCCCCCAAATCTACCCCCACCAAAGGTGGGGCTTCTCTGGCTCTTATAGAGGCCCAGATCCCAAAGCCCCTTCATTCAGGTCACCACCTCTGCCCCCTGGCTGCCGTCTGTTGAGGCCCTCCTGGGTGCCAGGCCCTCAGCGGGCAGTAGCACTGACCCGGGTGAGACAGCAGAGGACAGAGGGCGGGGCTGCCCTTCCCCCAGCTCTCCAAGGCCAAGAAGCGAAGCGGGGTCTTTGCATCAGCCGGAGGCCGCTCCCACCTCCGTCTCCCTGAACATCTGTTTCTTTTTGGGGTGGGGGTGGGGTGAGGGGGGGTGAATCCAGGGGCTCCTATTGCAGCGCTCAGTTCTCAGCGACCTCAGTAATTGAATGCAGCTTCCCAGGAGCGGACCCAGCACAAAGGGGGCTTTCAGGGGCCTCCCTGCCAGCCCATCAAGCGACTGCTTCAGTTCCCTGGCCTCTTAACAGCTCCTCAAAGCCACTCAATCAGCAATTACCAGAGCTGGGAAGGGGGGTGCGCAGCCTCCAGGCCTGGTGACAGGAGCAGAGGGGGGCCAGGAGGAGGGAGGCCCTGGAGAAAAGAACGAAACAAAAAAGAGGGAGCAGAGCCAAAGTCCTTTGCTTTTTTGTTCATGGCCTGTACCAGACCCCGCCGGCAAGCGGGTGGGGGGCCAGCCAGGACCTGGGGACAAGGCTGAGACCTGGGCCAGGCGGGGGAGGGTGGGAGGAATGCTTTGCCCCAGAAGCCTGGGAAGCGACTCTGGGCAGCTCCTGCGGAGCCCTCCCTCCTCTTTGGTCCTGGGGACTCTGGCCTGCCCAGCCGTGTGCTGTGCACAGTGCTCTGGCCTTGCCCTTTGGGTGACCTAGCCTGAGCCACAGGGCCATTTCCTGCAGGGGCGGCAATGTCACATGGGCTACTTGTGCCCTTCCATGCATGCAGCTTCCCGGGAGCGGCTCCCAGGGATCTGTGGTCAGGGGGCTTCAGGGAGGTCACTGAGGTGGGTGAAGACCTCTCTCCTTTCATCCCCCTGTGCTGGCCACCTGGGCGTTGGTCACAGCCCTCAGAGCCAGCTGGATCTAGACTGAGTCCCAGCCGCCTACCCTCCTGAGTTCTGTGACCAAGGACAAACTGTTTGACTTCTTTGTGCCTCAGTTTCCCCAACTGTTAGATGGCGATCATCTTCCTCGCACAGTGGGATGACTGGATGTTCAATGAGAGTATACACAGCTCAGGGTGTGGCACAGAGTGGTGGCCAATACGTAGCTTTGTTGCCGTGGCCGCCACCACCTCCATCTCCTGCTCCTCTTTCTCTTCCTCCTTTCCAGACTCTGCCCTGTAGCCTGTTTCTCCACTGGCACAAGCTGGCACTGCCAGGGTCTGTGTGGGTTAAGAGTAGGAGACCGGCTTTGGCTGAGCCTGTTCAACAAGTCCCCAACTCACGGATAAGAGGCGACACAGGTTAAAGATCAGAGACATTCAGCAGGTGGAGGATCCGAGGGAACAAGGACCACAGCTGCTTCTCTGCCTGACCCAGCCCCATTGGAATCAAATGAATGCTGCCTCCTCCAGGCAGCCCTCCCTATACCTCCAGCTGGGGAGTGGCCTTTCCCCCAGTGCTCCTCTCAGTGCCTTATCGCCCTGTACCTTGGAAAACAGAAAGGGGGTCAGGTGCCACTTCTTGTAGTTAGCCACTGTGGAGCCATGATATTTTCCTGAAACATGTGACAGCATACACTTGTGGTCTTCTCTAAGAGATTATAACCCTCTCTAATGAAGAGTCTATTTTGCTCACACTATAGCTACTGCTTGTAAACAGTGCATGGTACCATTTAGTAGTATGTACTAGTAAGTGTTGAATAAACACACCAAGGAATGAATGAATGAGGGAATGAATGAATGAGCTCCATGGAGGGCAAGTTTAGTAGTTAGGTGCTGTCAAATCAGACCCAATTCATAGTGACCTTAAGTCCAGGAGAACAAAGCATGACCCAGCACTGTGCCATGCACACAATATTTTTTTCTTTGAGCCCATTGCTGCAGCCACTATGTTTCTGCTCATTTGAGTAGTGCCATATCAACAAAGTCAGAGCTTATTTCTCCCAGATGCTCCCTAGGGCCCAATCTGTGTGTGGTGCATAGCAGGTATTTAGGACAGATGTAACAGGGAATGGAGGTGACCTAAATTCATTCAGGGGTACATGGGCTCCCCAACTCTCTCCTGCTCATTATGATTGCCTGGAAATGGCCATAAGCTCTGACCCCTGGTGGGCTCTGAGGACTAGGTCATGTCTGTCACCAACAATCCTTGGAGTCTATCCTGGCTTTTTGCTAAACGCTCAATAGAGTCCACAAAATATGATTGGCCCTGCATGTTTTCTTCTTCTTTTCCTCATAGGCCTGAAGGGGCCAACCAGGATGTCACCAAGATCTGAAGATCAAGACTTGGAGGCCCTGGGCTTGGCCTGTCTTTTCCATTGAGAATTCTTTGTGTGGTAAAGACATGTATTTTTTTTCTACCAAACTTGGGCTGTTATTTTGAAGATGGAGTTGGGATGCAGCCACACTACAGTTTTAGAAGTTCCATCACACAAGCCATAGGCTCTGTAAATCATCTTCTGTGTGCCTCTTCTTTGCCTGGATCCCCCTTCTCTTGCTCCCCTGGAGGCCCAGCTCTGGATGCTCCCTTGTGCCCTGCGGGAGTGCCAGCCCCTCCCCACAAAGCCCTGTTATGGCTTTTCCCACATCCTATGTAGCCTGTGTGTTTGTTTACAAGTCAGATCGACTCTTTGTTCATGAGGATCACAGGAAAGCAGCCAGGCAGATTTCTGTGAGCTTTGGAGAGCGAGAGTTGGATGGTCTGATTCTAGAGTATACAGCCGGCTGTAGAAGCAAAGTCACACTCAGAAGACCTGGGGTGGGGGGACCTTGAAAAGCCAAGTGGTCACTTGCCACAGCTCTGAAACTGAGGGGGAGTGGCAGCAGATCCTCAGGGATGGGGCGCCAGAGCCAGGAGCAGCAGCCGCTGCCATCAGCCTACAAGGGCAGTCACGGGGTGGATGGCGGATGTGCAGCGCTCCACACACTAATCTGTAGGGAAGGGGGTCTGGCAGGGTTTGCTTAGTGTGTGCACCACAAAGGCATCACTGGCACAGGCAGCTCCTCCGGCTCCATAGGTAGCTCCTGGGAGGCAGGGCCACCTCTCCAGCACCTCCATGTCCTAAGAGTGGGCTCAAGAAAGAAGCACTTGGTGCTGGGGGTGCAGCTCAATGGTGGAGTGCCTGCCCTGCATGTGTGAGGCCCTGGGATCCAATCCCCAGCACCACAAAAAAGGAAGGAAGGAAGGGTGGGTAAAAAGGAAGAAGCTCTGAGAAGTCAGCATGTGCCCCTCTTGATGCCCCCTATTGGAGGTTTCCTCCCTTGGGAGGATACCTGGACATAGAGCCCAGCCTTGGTCATCAAGCCTGGAAGCACAGAGGAAGGCTGCCTAGCTGAATCAGGGTCCTGTTTTCCCAGCAGTTGCAGAATCATGGAGCTGTCCACCTGGGGTCCCCTTGGTAACATTTAGGGGCTCAGGATGGTGGCTATTTACCAACAGGTATGCAAGCAATCCTGCCTTCTATCAATGAGTATACAGCGAATACAATGGAGGACGAGGATCGATGACTTCCCATGTTACATTCTCAGCTTCTTTCTGAGCTCTCCCGTCTCTGAGATTCCAGTGCTCTGGCAACAGCCTCCTAGAACCTGGACTGCCTGTGGTGGCCCTAAAGCCAAGTGTCTGGTTTTCAAGAATAAGTTTAGAATCAACAGACCTAACTCTTCCTGGATGCTTTTTCCAAAGCTGGTGAGTGGCAAGGCACTGCACAGTGTGACTTCATCGCACAAAACACACATGCGGTGCTACCTGCTTTGCAGGGGTGAGGGGCTGCCTGGGATGATCCCCATTGCAGGGCCCCTAAGAGGCACAATGGATCCCCACGCCAGGCTCAGATACCAAACTGCAGCTGAGTTCCATCTTGCAAATGACGCCTTCGCCAACACAGCCCTGCAGGATGGGGTCAGCATCCCCTTTACCTGACATATTGTCCAAAGACGGGGGGGACTTTTTAAAAAGGGAACAACTTTAGTACCCAGAGCACTTTCCTCTGAATGTCTGTCTTTGTTCTTTGAAGATGGGCTTGAATTTTCTTTATCTTTTTTCAGAAAGTTCACAATTATTTGCCAAAAGCATCAAGTTAGATGAGTGGGTGTTTGGTCCCCTTAAATGTCTCATCAGCAGGGCTTGAAGACTTCTCCAGAAAGCTCTGTAGTGAGCGTGACACTAGTTGCCTATAGGCAGGGCTTTGGGACAGGGTAGAACCAGGGTCTAGGCAGTCAGAACACCTCGCATGTTACAACATCTGGCTCTGAAACTTAGAAGCTGGAATCTCAGGCTGTTGCACCGAAGTCAACTCACTTAACCTCTCTGAGACTCAGTTTCCTTATCTGTACAAAAAGATGGCACTAATGTCTGCCTTGGAGGAGTATTGCCACATGAGGGACCCTGAACACAGTGGCCAGGGGATGGAGTGCTGTCATCAGTGTGACTTTGAAGAGGCCACACTTCTTTGGATGTGTGAGTTTGGGTGTCAGATGAAAAGGAATAAAAATTTGATGATCATGATTTTTTTGTTTTGCCAGGCACACTGTGGGGTGTGCCTGTGGTCCCAGCTACTGGGGAGGGTGAGGCAGGAACATTTCTTGAGGTAGGGAGTTCAAGATCAGGCTAGGCAATCAGCAAGACCTCATCTCAAAAAAAAAAAAAAAAAAAAAAAAAAAAGCAACAACCAACAATCTCTGCTTCTCTGTGTTGGAAACTGCACTTGGTCTTGGGTCTGCTCTGGCTGATCAGTTTCCTCCATGAGCTTTGATGCTTTTAATAACTATCTGCAGAGTGCCTGGATCCCAGACACCATTCATGACGCTCAGAAAATAACAGTGATCAAAACTGTCCCATGCTCCTGCCTTCATGGAACTCAGCTTTCACAGTAAATAAGCCTAGCCCACCTCAATGGCATCCTGACTCAAACCCCAAGCCACACCAACTCTACAGAGCTGGACTGGGCCAAGTGTCCCACAAACAGGTGCAGGCAATACTGTGACAATTGCCTTCTGGAAGCTGGGCGCCCCCTTTCTCTAGGGAGTGCCAGGGGAGTGACTGCTTCCAACTTGCTATGGAAACAGTGTGTGAGCGATGGGCTTGTTCTGAATAAACAGGAGGCAAACAGGAGGAATGTAAGCTGGGCGTGTGATGGGGCGGGGGCAGGGGGCGCATGTCTGTGATCCCAGTAACTCATGAGGCCGAGCAGGATGATCCCAAGTTCAAGGCTAGAGGCAGCCTGTGTAACTAAGCCAGACCCTGTCTCAAAATAAAAACTAAAAAAAAAAAAAAAAAAAAAAAAGTGGGTTGGGTGTGTGGCAAGTAGAGCACTTGCAAAAGCATGTGTGAGGTTCTGGGTTCAAACCCCAGCACTGTAGAAAAACAATACCAAAACCAAACAACAATCAGGAGGATTCTGGGTACTCTCTGCCCCTCCAGGGAAAAGTTTAAAGTTGGATGCCATAAACACCAGGATTCTTTCTTTAAGGCTGGGAGATCCCAGGATGGCGATGGCCTCATGGGTGGGATGACTCCGAATCCCTGGGAGGCTCCTCCAGATTGATGCAGGGATTTGGAACAAGAAGTTTTTTTTTTTTCCAGTCCTGGGGATTTGAAGCCAGGGCCTCATGCATGCTTTTTTGCAAGTGCTCAACTGCTGAGCTGCATGCCCGGCCCAACAAGAAGTCCTTGAGATATCCAGGCAGTATCTTCTGTGCTCAGAGGGTCTGCTTCCTAAAGGGCGGAGCCCAGCTAGTGAGTGTGGAATAATAATATGCCCTGCAGAAGGTCAAGGGCTGCCGAGGAGAACAACACAGGAAATCCCTCCCGCTGGCTGCCTGTGTCCGCAGACAGAAGCCTGGCTCCGGGAGCCCCACGCTACAGCCCCAGGGTTAGCGGGAGGCCCTTTACCGTTTTCATTCCTACTTTCCAGTGTCTAGGATCTACATGATGGTTGCCAGCATTGGGGGCGGGGCAAGAAAGGAAAATCACACTTCAAGGGATGGACTCAGGCCTCTGCGGACCATCCTTGTGAGCTCCCCAAATGTACATGGCTGCAGAGAGTTAAAAACTCAGAAAAATAAGGCATCATCTCAATCACATATTCAGAGCAGTTTCGTTCCCCACATTGGGTCTCCTTCTCAACCAGGCTAAGATGGGGTCTCCAATCCTGTGTCTCTGAGCTCATCAGCAGCCCTGGAGCTGACCAAAGCAGCAGCAGAGAGAGGCCTTGGCACACCACCAGATCCCGGGTTACCTCCCTGCTGGCACCGCTTCTCCCTTGTCCTCTCCCAGGACCCAGGCAGAAAGGTCCGGAGAGAGGGACACAGTGGCCTTTCGTGGCCTCTTCCTCGGCAATCACCACGCTAGGCCCTGGCCAACAGGGCTCCGGGAGGAGGCTGTACACTGTGTTGTTGAAAATAAATGTACTCAGCCCCGTCCCCACAGCCTGGGACAGTGTCCCACCCCACCTAACCGCAGCTCTAAAGCTCTGTCTTCCAGGGCGCTGTCCCACTCCTAGCATAAAAGCTGGCGTTTATGGGCTGGTGGCCACGTGCTTGGTCCTGGGCTCTTCTGTGCCTGATCTCAGGCAGTCGGCCCCACAGCCCCACGAGGAGCTCACGACCACCATGCCTGTTCAACAGTGGAGAAACTGAGGCTCAGAGAAGTCACCCAGCACTCCCAGAACAGTCCAGCTCAGAGGCAGTAGAGCCAGGAGCCAAACTCAGGTCCCAACCTTCAAACTGTAAGGCCTCACTGGCCGGCCTACACTGTTCCCCATGCTTGGGGCCCCGAGCAGCCAAGCTGTGCAGTACTCCAGGCCTCTGGCAGTGCAGGGCTGGGCCAAGTTTCTCCCTTGGCCTCTCTGTCCTTGACTGCAGCCCTTCACTAGCCGGCTGGGGGTGACTCTGGCAAGCCTAGCAGACCATGCTTTGGGGGCGAGATCTCGTGTGATCAATACCCCATCAACCCTGGAGGCAAACTCTGGCAGGACTTGACAGGGGCAGCTGGACTATAAATACCTTCTGCATCCTTTTTGGGCCCCGTAGTCTCTATGGCTTCAGCCAAGAAGTAAAGGGAGGTAGAGAGGGAGGGAGGGAGAGAGGGAGGGAGGGAGGGAGAGAGGGAGGGAGGGAAGGAGGGAAGGAAGGAAGGAAGGAAGGAAGGAAGGAAGGAAGGTAGGTCGGTCTCTGGGTGGTGTGCTCCCACCAGTCCTTTGCCCCAGAGCCATCTCCCTGTACTGCCAGGCTCTGGGAAGAGCGGCTGCCCTGCGTGCCCTGGGCACCTGGCCCTCCTGCCCCTTACCTGCGAATCAGAGATCTCTGAGGGCTTCTCGGTCAGGCTGCTGCTCTCTGCCGGGATGAGGTCATTGTACTTGGTGACATCCTCGTCAGAGTAGTGGAGGCTGCCTGGGCTGGGCCGTGGAGGGGACCTGGAACAAATGGGGAGTGGGGCTGAGAGGTGGCCTCAGGCAGCCCTGGAGGAGCACAGGTCACCAGCCCCTCCATTCCCGGTTCCTCCTCCCTCCGGTGACCACACAGAAGCCTGGGCCTTGCAGAGTGGGGCAGGGAGGAGGAGGCAGAACATGGGGTGTCCTTCTCACGCTGTGTTGGCGATGTGTGGGGCAAACAGGGTGTGCATGTGTGTGTATGTGTGTGAGTGTGCATTGTCATGGTGACCAGGTTCAGGCCTCACAGAAATGGTTTTGTGCAAACACGATTTCTGGGTATCCACAGGATTGTATGGGACACGAAGGGGCCTCCAAGTGTGCACTGTGGGTGGAAGAGGCAGGGAGGGGCATGGGGAGGTGAAGCCATTGCTGAAATGTCCCCTTGTTTCACGTGGCAGGGCCCAGGAGCCAGCCTGGCGGGGCTGCGGTGGCCTTGCTGGGCCCTGGCTGGGCCTGCGGCTGTGGCCTCAGACGGCTCTTTCCCTGGGAGGCTGGATTTGGCCGGGGATGACAGCCCACAAGCCCCACCCTTTGCCCCTCCTGCTGAGCACACACAGGGCTTGTCTCTCCAAGAGGAGACAGAGCAGCTTTGTGAGGGCCCCAGAGTGGCTGGCCCCCGCCTGCCACCTCCCAGGAGCAATGTCAATAGGACAGAGGCTGGAGACAGCAGGCCGAGGCTGCAGCTCCCAACCTCTCTTGAGTTCCTAGGAGCATAAAATCGCCACATCCTATCAGGGGAGGGTCAGGTGGGCCCAAGCAGAGGCCCCTGTCCTTGGAAATGATCTGGTAGCCACAGGAAGTGGGTAGGAGAGGATGAGGTCAGAGGGGAGTTGGGAGAAAAAGAAGCTGAGCTGCACCACCAGCCTCCACTTTTCCCCCTGGCTGCTTTTAGAAGCTGCAAGATGGGGCAGGAGGTGGTCCTCTGATGGTATCCAAAGAGCAGGGCAGAGGACTTCCACGCTCTCCCAGGTGGGGAGGTGTAAGCAGTAATGGGGAGCTTCCAGCTCCTCTCACTGAGGAGCATCTGCTGGGGGTGCCTTGGCTGGGCCCAGCTCTCCTATGGGCCATGTGCACCTGCAGGCCTGTATAGGCACAGCTGGCTCCAAATGGCCCTAGGTTGGCTTGTAAAACGCTATAGGCTTTTGCATGCTGCTGCCACTGGGTACCTTGAATACCCACCTCTCTGTGAATTCCTAGTGTGTCCTGGACTATGGCTGGGTGTGGTAGGTATCGCCAGCTCAAGCCCCTGGCTGTGCTGCCTGGCCCTGCCATGGCTTCCTGCTGAATACTGCCAGCCTCAGGGCTTGGCTGCTGTTTCCCAGGACAAGGAAGGCCAGGCGGGCACTGCCTGCTGCAGGACCCTCCATGGGGTGCCCCCAAGCCTCCATCCTCTGCTCCTGGTGCAGAGGGCCATACCTGGTGTACAAGCCATTTTTTCGGCAGAAGGAGTTCTTGACAGACAGCCGCCGGTTGTTGAGTTCCAGGGCAGGGAAACTGCTTTCATCCAAGCTCAGCATCTCCCCGTGGCCTAGGGCTCCAGATTTGACATTGCCTCCTGGGGAGAAGGGCTGGGATTTAGCTCAGTTTGTAGAGCGCTGCTCTGCAGTCTCTGAGGTCCTGAGTTTGATTCCCAGCCCCACAAAAATGGGAGAAGGATGTGGCAATCCACTCCTGAAGCAATCTCAAAACAATAAGCCATTGAAAACCCTGTGAGGGTCGCTAGGAGTTGGATACGACTCAAAGGCACCTAACAACCTTGGGGGGGAAGGCAGCACCCTTCAGACCTGGTGGCCTCCCCTCTCCAACCCCATTCCCTCACTTGGCTGGGATACCTCTCTTTTGTTACAGTGGAGACCCAAATAAGGATCTGAAGTCACATGTGGGAACCTGAGGCTGCTGCGCCTGAGCAGGGACATTGCCAGCAGAGAGATCTGCCCACCCCTGCGCTGGCTGGAAGAAAACCCAGGGAAGTCAAGTCCACCAGCGGGACTCAGTGCCGGCGCACCCACCAGAGTCTGTCTTCTTAGCATACTTCTTGCTCTGGCCTCGGATGATGAGCACAAAGACGAGCAGCAGGATGAAGATGAGGCCCACGAGGGCGATGACCACCAGGAACCACCACTCCTCGTAGAAGGGGTTGGCTTTCTGGGCTGGAACAAGGGTGTGGGGTCAGGTCCAGGGTGCTCAAGCCGCTCTGCCTCCAAACCTCCCACACCCACTTCGACCCTACCAACTGCTTATGTGCATTACGGCAGGTAGGGTCTGTGTCCTTGGAAAGAGGTGAAACCTAAGACGAGGTCAGAAGGTGGTTCATCTCAAGTACCACCTTTGAGCCATTGGCAAAGGATGGCCTGGAGGGCTGTTTTGAGAATGCTTCTAAGGTCCTGGACTGACTAAGAAAGAGTGCTAGGATTGATTTGTGATGTCTGCCAGGGATACAGAAAGGGAGAGCAGAGGTAGGCAAGCTACTTTTCTTCTTTTTCCCCCTTGCCTCAGGAAAAAGGCTTTGATAGGAAGACCTAGATTTGTATGGGCAAAGTTGCTTCTTTGGCCTGCTTGGGGGCCTGGGAGAACTTTTCCCAAGGATCAGTTTGGACTGATTTTTTTTTTTTTTTTTCCTTACTGATGCCAGATAGCCGGGAAGTTGGGAGAGTGGACCGGATTAGGTTTTTATTATTTTACTTATTTAATTTTCGACTGGGTCTAACTGTGTTGCTATGTAGTCTAGGCTGGCCTCAACCTTCCTGTGTAGCCAAAGCTGGCCTTGAACTCCCCATCCTTCTTACTCAGCCTTTCGCATGCTGAGTTTACAGGCAGCTGTGAGTCTTTTACATGCCTCTTCTAGATAGGGCTTCCTTGCTTTCAAAGCCTATTGTACTGTGTTTTGTACCCAGCCAGGACTGATCCACCTTGCTGCCAATGAGGGCTTGGCTCTTCTATTTCAGGCAGTGCATTTCTGTTCCCTGATTGGGCAAAGGAGCAGGTGTATGGTTGGAGAGGAGGTGGGGTTTCTGAAGCCCATCCAGTGAGTGAAAGTGCAATTTTGAGTTGTATTTCTGCCTTGGGGGATGCGGCCTTGGTATTCAGTGATTGGACTTGGGGTCATGGGTTTAGACATGGGGCCTTTGTGAGCCCAAAGACCTGCTGGATGGGAGGAATGAGGAGAGGAAAAGGGGAAGATGGGGTGGTGGCTGGGCTACCTGGGCATCGCTCAGCCAGGTCTAAGCGGCTGCCTGTTAGCTGTGGCTCCAAGGAGTTTGCCCCCATCTCTTCTGGGGGACCATTTCCATGGAGACATAGTCTATGGCCCTGCCCCTGTGAACCTCCTGGGGAGTGGGTTTATGGAGGTTCTCATCTGGGGGCATTGCTTTGCCCTTGCAGGGTTCCTGGAGTCTTGGGAAGGGGACCCAAATCCCCAAAGCCCTTGGCTTCCCCAGGGCTGAGTGGATGCAGGCCTGGGCCCCAGGGCTCCGGCTTTGAAGAACTGAGGGACAGTATATTTTGGTGGCCACCCTGATGTCCCTGGTGCCCTGATGTTTCTCTTGCTCCCCCACCACCTAGCATATCACCAGACTTTTCCATGGGGCTCCCCCTCCCTTACCCCACGGGTTGGTACCTGGCACAGACTGGGAGGGGCTGCTGGGGGTGCCGAAGCCGTAGTCGTTGACGGCAATGACCCGGAAGTCATAGCTCACACCTGGCTTCAGGATGTCCATGCTGAAGGTGTAGGAGCTCACCTCCTTGGGGATGTCCTTGATGAGGATGTCCCAGAGCCCCTCGTCTGCAGGAACACAGAGGGGAGGCACCATGAGCAGGGGTCTCAGATCCTGCCCTGCCCCAGTCTTGCTGTGGCTGCCTGAGGACAGAGCCTGGCCAGCTTGGCGCCAGACTGCATCCAGTGCTGGGCTCTTAGCAGGCCCGCATGGGATATTTCCTAAAGACACCTTTCTGGAACGTTTCTTTTATTCTTTTTTATTAAAACATTTGTAAAGCATTAAAAAAATACTATGCAAAAAATGCTTTAACAACTGACTTAATACAGAGCGAACATCCCAGTCTGAAAATTTAAAATCCAAGATGCTCCAAACCCCCCATTTTTTTGAGCTCCAGGATGCCACAAGTGGAAAATCCTATACCATGAAACTTTGTTTCATGCACAAAGTAATTGAAAATATTGAATAGGAGCTGGAGATGTAGTTCATCAGCAGAGCACTTGCCTAGCATATGCAAAGCCCTTCGTTTGATCCCCAGCATGGTTTAAAAAAGAAAAAGAAAAAGAATTATATAAAATTACCTTTGGGCTATGTATATAAGGTGAAACAAAATGTGAAACAAAAATGAATTTCATGGTTTGACTTGGGTCCCATTCCCAAGATATCTCATTAGTATATGCAAATATTCCAAAATCTGAAAAGAGCCCAAATCCCAACACTTCCCACCCCAAGGGACCCTCAGCATGAATTACCACCTGGAGATAGCAACTCAAAATTTTAGCTGTGTAGGCTGAGCACTACATTTTGTTTCCTTTGTCATTAAAAATAGTTGGTAAACATGATTGAAGAGGCTTTTATCATATGGAAATTTATTATATGGGAGCATCAAACTTCATGTGACTGGGTCCCTATTTTGCTAATCCCTTTTCCTACTCAAAACACATATAGTAGTGGCAGCAGACAAACACTTTTTAATTTTTTTCTTTTTGTGTTGTATAAGGGGTTCAACCCAGGGGCTCACACACACTTTGCAAGAGCTCTACCACTGGGTTGCACCCTTTCCCTTTTTTTTTTTTTATCTTGAGACAGGATCTGGATAAGTTGTGCAGGCTGCCTCTAGCCTCGAACTCGTGATCCTCCTGTCTCTGTCTCCCGAGCGGCTGGGATGACAGGTGGGTGCTACTGCACATGGCTTTTTGTTTTGTTTTTCTTGTTTAATAACAGCTGTAGGAGGGATCTCGGTTGGTCAGGTTTGGGTCAAGTGGCTTGGATTTGCCAGAGACTCCTACACTTTCAGCTCCCAAGTGTCCTTTTAGGGTCCCCCCCTTCATCACCTGTGGCACTCTGGGCATTGCCCCCAGGAGATCTAACTCAGGCTCATCTTGTTTTGGGGGCACTATCTGTGCCAGAGAAGAGGCAAGCAGGGCCAGGGCCCGGGGACATCTGTCATGCCAGTGGAGAGGCCCAGAGGGGCCCTGGCCAGATGCTCTGGGGGTGGCTATTGGGGGGAGCCTGGCCCCTGAAGAGGGGGTGGGGCTTCCTGCTGGTGTCAGTGGGCAGACAACTGAGAAATGCCAGTTTGGGCCCCAATCAGATCCTCTCTTCCTGGGCCAGAGGTCTCAGAAGGACCTTGGCAGTCTCAGCTTATAAGCCTTCTCTCTTGTGGCCAGCTTCAAGGCGATCGATCGCTTGAGGCCAGAGGTCCTTTAGGCTGCTGGGCCAGGGGGCCAAAGGCCCCTAAACTCCACCTAGCTCACCTTACCACAGCACCTCCAGCTTTACCCTCATTCAGCCTCTCCTTCCCATTGGCCCCTGAACTTCCAGAATGGGCTCCTCGCTGGGCCCCAATGGCGCCGAGCTCCAGCACATGCTCTCCCTGGCTGGCAGCATCTAAGTGTTTTTCTTACTCTGTGACACTGACTCCTTTGTCCATGTCCTTTACTTTTCAAGTCCATAGCCATGACAAGAGGGAGGAATGATTGTCCCCATTTTACAGGTAAGAAAATCAAGGCTCAAAGAGTGCTTAACTCATCTTCCCAAGGTCACCTTGCCCTATGTGGCAGAAGTGGTATTTCTGCCCAGAGCCGCCTGAGTCTTGGCATTGAACTTCCTCAGGGTGCCCAGGACAATACCCTGAGCCCTTGGGAATGACCTGGTGTTTGCTGACAGCCTCCACTTGTGGAGGATCCTGCTACTGCCTTCCAGAAGTGGAGGCTTCTAGCCTGCCATTTGTCCCCACTTGTGCTACCCCACCCAGAGACAAAGGGTGGGGCCGGGCAGCCAGGCCAGAACAGAAGCTGCTGGAACGTCCTGCTGGGGCCCTGGCTCCAGCCCCAGGAGTCGGCTGATAAGCAGGGCCGGTTCCATCGGCCTGTACATTCCAGACTGAATCCCTTCCCCGGGTCTGCCATGCCTGGTGGCTCCCAGCTTGTAGAAAGCAGGCCTGGGTAGCTTACTCTACTCAACTCGACATACAAGCGACCCAGGGCTGCCTACAGGAGGGATTTTGTCCTAAAGATAAGGAGGCTGTGAGCACAGAGGGAACACCAAAAAAAGGGCAGAGGGCACAGAGGGGAGACCACCGCCAGCTCTCCAACAGCTTTAGGGCTGGCCTTGGCATTCCTCTGGCCCGCTCCCCTCTCCTCACCGCCTGCCTGCCTGTCCACCGTCTGCATGACAGAGCCTCCTACCACGGCCCTGGCACTGCTTGGCCCCGGCCATTCACAGGGTGCTGGCTTGGTCCTTCCTCAATTCCACCAATGGGGCCCAAGTCTCGGCCCCCAAACTTGGAACAGCAGAGGTTCACGCTGGGCCTCCCGGGAACAGCAGCAAATCAACAGGCTGGGGTCCAGGGCCAACATTCCACAGCCTGGCACCAGGTTGCCAGCTAGGGAGGAATAAACAGGAACAGGCCACGGTTGGGAGAAGTATGCGGTGGTCTCCTGGCCAACTCAGCAGCCGGCACGGGAGGCCCATCTGGAGCAGGGAGAGGGCCAGCACCATGTGCACCTTGAGGACACGGTGGATCTGAGTTCCTACGTGGATTAGCCATTCACAACAGTGACTTTTAGCGTAAGATTAAATTTAAGGCAGGGATGGGTGGCAGTTTCCAAGAACTCCTAGAATTATTAACTCTTTGCTATGGGGATGATGAGCACCCAGCCACCCTGAGGTTATGAACCATCTGTCACCGTGTTCCCTGTTAGAAGTGTTGGCTAGTGAGATGCCAAACCACTTCTTGCTATACTTTTTGCTGCTGGGGTTAGAGCAGCAAAGGCTTGTCTTCATTCTCAACTTCAATCTCCCAACCACAGAGCCATGGAATACAGAAAGCAAGGCTGCAGCTCTTGGCTGGCTCTGACACCTCTGATTAACGAGGAACCCTAGCAACGGAGGGAGCTGGAGCCCCTGCGGGTAAGTGGAACTGGAGTCCTGGGAAGCAGGTGTCAGGACAACAGTGAAAGAGGAGTGGGGCCAGCCCCCCTGGCGTGGCTTATCAGTCACTCGCCCATCTCCTGATGGCTTTGGAAGTTCTTGTGATTCGATTTCAGGCTTGACGGGAGAGGTTGGTACAATTACAAGAGCGACGTGGAGAGCTGAGGGCAGGGGCTACAGAGACAGAGTTGAAGGAAGCAGCTGGGTCTCCTTAGCGATGCCGTATTGGCCAGTGGGGTCTCAAGGAGGATGCAGGTATTTAACTGACGTGAGCCAAACCCTTGCTCCTTTGGCTTCTTGATCGACCATCAACCCAAGGCAGTCAGTACCTGGGGGCCCCCTGAATATTCCCCAAGCAAGACTCCAGCTCAGAGGAGGCAGCTTCCTCCTCCACCCCATCTCCTACTCCCCATCAGGGCACTGCCAGCCTCATCTGCAGTAGCACAAGTGCCTTCTCAGGCAGAGGACAGACAAGAGCCCAAGTGAAGGGACAGGAAGGGAGCTGTGGAGTCTCAGCCCAAGGGTGGCAGTCCAGCCCGGGGAGGGGTGCACCTGAAGGCCTGGCCTCTATGACGTAGCGGGTGATGGGTCCTTTGCCGGGGTCTCCGCTGGACCAGTGGATGGCGATGGCCGAGCTGTACCGCACGATGATCGGCACTCCTGGTGGTCCGGGGGCACCTGAAAACACCACAGACAGTGGGCAAGGAGACACAGGGGACCCAGAATGGCCACTCCACCTCTCAACCTGTGTGTGAGGAGGCATGGCTGGGCGGTAAGGCCAACCCCGGCCAAAGAACCCCCAGGGCCCCCTGCAAATGCCAGGGCCTGAGTGGTGTCTCTTGGGCCAAGCCTGCCAGGATGTGACTACTGTCTCCTGCAGGCACCCCCAATCTCCACATTCCAAAACCCAGGGCAGGACAGGGCATAAGAGGAAGCTGGAATGTTCACTGGAGCAGAGTCAGGAGACCTGGGGCTTCAATTCCAGCCAGCACTTATTAAATGAGTACTCTGGTCCATTTACAGAGCAGCCCAGGGGTATGTCGCTTTGCTGGAAGTAAGGCTTGAGGCGTGGCGTCATGGGGCAGCAGAGGCGGGTGTGATGATGGTGGAGTGGGGCACGGATGGAGGGCTGGTATGTGATGGCAGTGGTTGCTCTGCCTTCTGCTTGAAATCCGCCCCCTGCAAATATGTTCACTATTAGGTTAGGCAGGAAAGCGCAGGCATGCTTCCTGGACAGGGGTGACCAAACTGGGGACCAGAGGAGGGAAAGAAAGGAGCAAGAGGCATTGACAACAGGCTGTGTGCACTGGGCCTGAGCTGTGAGAGGAGGGTCTGGGTCCCTCCAGGTCTGTGGCTTGAGGATCACAAGGACTCAGATGCCATTAACCAAGCACAGAGCCTGGGGGCAGGAAGGGCAGTGGGCATGTGGGGAGAGAGTGATCTCTGTGCTCCCCACTCTGTCTTCAGGGCCTAGCACTGCTCCTGACACCTGGGGGCCCCTTCCAACTGGGGGCCTGAAGCACTTGGTGCAGAGGGCAGCAGCCCTGGCCCCCCTACCTTCTCCTGGGCCCGTGGTGACGTTGGCTTCAATCTCAGGCCCATAAGTGAAGGTCTTGGCTCTGATGCGGAACCTGTAGGTCACGCCCTCGGCCAGGTCCTTCACCTTCAGCCACAGCGGGCTGCCTCCCTTCACGTCCACCGTCACGATCTTGCTGACCCCTGGGAGGAGAAGCACAGTGAGCGGAGGCAGCAGTGGCCTGGCCAGCAGGAACAGGGTCACCGAGGCCAGCGGAGGGTGTGGGGAGGGGCAGCAGACATAGCCTGGGCCCCCAGTTGGGGCCACTTGAAATCAGGATGAGACCCCACTCCAGTCTGCATGGTCCTGTAAGCTCTTCTTGCGGGGCAGGGGAACAGATTCCATGGTTAAAGAAGTTTGAGAAGGGCTATGTCCTGTCTGCCTGCATCCCGAACAGACCCCGAGCCCTGCAGCACGTGCGGGGAGAGACGGTCACTGTCCTGGCTCACTGACCACCGCATCTCACATCCCTTCCTCCCCCACTTTGCTCCCCTGGCTAACGCCTCACACAGCTCAAATTCCAGGCATTGTCTGTCAGGACGATCATCTGCAAAGACACCGTGAGTCCAGCGCTGGAGGGGACCCCGGTGTCCAGCTCCAACTCCTACTTGGCCCCACCCCAGTGCTGCCTCCGGGCTCTTCTCTCCTCCAGGGCAGTGAGAGCTGAGCTCCAGACCCCACTGTCAGCACCAGCTGGGTTTTCAGGCCAGAAGTGAGGACGCCCCAGGACCCCAGGTCACGGCAACCAGCGGGCAGGCTGCGGGGGCTGTGAGGAGGTGCAGTGTGTGCTCTGTGCCTCACAAACCCCCAAAGCCTCGCTGAGACAGAGCCAGGTTTCATCGCATGTCCAAGGTGCACGCAGGTCACTGTGGAGGGAACGGCTTTGTGGCCCACGGGAGGGGCTCAGACCCCAGTGCTGGCTGGGGCTGCAGTCAGGTAAGTCCCTTAGCTGGCTTCAGTTTGTCCTCTACTGAGCCAGGGTACCAAGAGCATCCTAGACACAGATGCTAAATTCACACATGAGGACATAGCACCTGTTGCAGGGGAGGTGTCCTGTGACTTTATTGAATAAATGAATTCTTGGATGGGATCCTGAAGAAATGAAGTGACCCTTGGGGTCCCACAGTGGGGACTCAGCACCTTCTCCTTAATATTGTTGAGCAAACCCCTCATCTGCCTGGGCCTTGCTGCTGGCCTGCCCCCAGGGCAGAGGCATGACCTGCAGCAGGCACCGAGCTGGCTGGGCTGGGCATTATCCAGGCACATTTAATAGCTGGGCTGTTTCAGAAAGGATGGGACTATGCAAGGGCGGAGTCCAGCCATGTCGCCAGACTCTGCTGGACTGAATGCCAGGATAGTGAAGCACCTCCACCTCTCAAAGTGGGAAGTCCCTGCCCAGGCCAAGTGGAGGCCACTGTCATGAGAGTCTGCCCTGGTTCCCTGCGTCTTGACCTCTGTCCTGGCCCCATGCCCAGGCCCTGCACTTGACCAGATCTCCTCCTGGGACCTGGCTCCTCCTCTGTGTTCCAACACACAGCTCAACTTTGTAGGACAGGCTGCTGGCACCCAGGTGGTGGCAAGGAAGACTGAGGGCCATTGTTCCCTCCACTGACCTAGAATTGCTGGTCTCGAAGTTCCCAGGCTTGGCTCCTCTTTCCTCAGACTCCATTGTTGAGGGGGAGGGGCAGGCGTGGGGGGCGACCATAGGAGCTGTTATTTCCTGCCACCAGGGCTCTACTAGTATGCCCCCCACCTCCAGGACTCACTGTAACTAGACCAGGTAGCCAAGAGCCCAGGCCCCTTCCTGCCCCTAAGTCCTCATCCTCTTACGATGCTTGTTCATGACAAAACAGTAGTGATTTCCAGGGACTTTGTTTACCCTGAGCTTCTCATACCAGCCATGGCTGGATAGCCCTCTGGGCAAAAGAGCGGGCAAGTGTCTGCTGTCCACCATCAGGGTCACGATGGCCCTGCCTGGGAGCCCAGAGTGGGGCATGGTCGTGGGCAGGGCCTGGAGGCTGGGAGGGCAGGGCTGTGAGGTGGGTGTCTGAATGTAAGGGCTCAGTGACCCCTAACCTTGTGTGTCTTCATGGAGAGAGGTTCCAAGGCTTTGATCAGATTCCCAAAGGGATTCCTGACCCTCCAAGGGCAAAGAAGGACCAATGCAAAGCAAAGCCAAGGACTCTCAAGTTTGGGAGGGGCGAGGATCGCTGGAACTTTCAGGGGTCTCCCTGTTCATGGTCCCTGCAGAGACTTCCCATCTTGGGGGCACTATATTTTGCTCAGATTTCCCTCTCTGTCCTCCCTACTTCCACTGACTGAAGGAGAAGAATGCATCCAAATGTTTCTGCCCGGAAGTTGGGAGACCCGAGTTGCTATTCCAGCTTTGCCTTCAGCTTGCTGCCCTTTTGCCTTGGAAATGCCCCTTCCCTGGCCTGGGTCTCAGTTTCCTCATTTATAAGACAGGGAGACTCCCAGCGGATCTAACTCGTGTGTAGCGACTGTGTGGGGGACCCACCCCAGAGCAAGCCTTTGCAAGGTCAGGGTCTTGGGCCACGTGGGAGGACCCCACTCACCATCCACCGGGGTGCAGGGCTCGTACACCAGCCTGTAGCCCTCCAGGGGGCCGTTGGGGAACTTCGGGGCTTCCCAGGACACGTTCACTGAGGTTGTGGTCAGCTCGCTGAACTTGACTGAACCAGGAGCACTGGGGGCTGTGGAGACAGCAAAGGACTCTTGTTTCCTTTTTTCTGGGGAAGTTCAAAGCCTCTGTTCAGCTCCAATAAACTAGCAGGGGTGTTTGGGTCTGGGCCCGGGAAGAACAAGGGAGCAGGGCTTAACACAAGAAGAAGGCAGGAGGGGTCGCCAGAGGCCATTGCGCCCTGTCCCCTCCCCGCCTGATGTCATCAGCACTCATGTTCCCAACATCGGAGTCCTGGCACCAGGGGAAGAGGAAGCTTAATTTCTCCTTAAAGTTGGAGAACTTGGACCTCTAAGTGGCTCTGAGCCTCTGCTCGTGGCATGGGCCAAACTGTTATATCCCCTATGGTCACCAGGGGGGAGGCTCCTTCTTGGCTTCTAGGGTGCCTCTTTTGGCTTCCCCACTGGAGAAGGCAGGGGTATCTGGGCCTCAGAAGGTAAAGTGGGCACCAAACCAGAAGATGCTGGGCCCAGTGAGGCTGTGCCCTGCTCTTGGCCCCAGCTCCAGTGCTTGTTACAGAGACACCACACTGTCAGGAGGAGCTAGGGCCAAGGACAGTCAAACCCTCCGGAAGAGATGTTTTCTTAGACTGCAAACCCTGGGGTGACCCTGAAAACATGGGGGCGGAGGCCTCTGAGTGGGGACAGAGAGTAGGGACAGGAAGCGTCCCCCTCCGCCGTAGCCCAGCTGCCCGGGGTGGATGGACGGCCAGGCTATTCTTGTCTGGTGCTGCCTCTCCACTGAGCCGGAGCTAATCTGGACCTGTTTCCGGCTCCAGCTCTGGGAGGCAGCGGCAGCGAGCTGTCTTTGAAGGAGGGAGGTGAGCTTGGGGCCCTTTCCTGCCTCCCCCAGGCTAGAGGGACGTGGGACAGAACACTCTGTCCTGCTTCCAGAGAGCCAGAAGCTTTCAGGCCCCAGGGGCTCACAGCCGGCCAATGACAGTGATGGAATGTCACTGGGACAGTCAGGCAGACCGATCCGCACATTCGGACCCTCGAGCTCCCTCTCAGCCAGACCCCATGGAGCTAGTGGAGGGGAAGGTTCTCCAGAACCAAGGCTTGTCCTCAGAGAGGTTGACAATCAGGAGCCAACTCTCTAAGTCTGCACTCTGCAGCTCTGCAAGACTGAATGTGCTGCCCAGTTAGAGAAGCAGCAGCTTAGACAAGGTGCTTCAAGGGGGCCAGGGCGGAAGGCGCCCTGTTGCCCTTCATATCTACGGGGGGCCATTCTAGGACACCCGGATACCAAAATCCGAGGATGCTCAGGTCCTTATATTAGGTTGTGTTGTTTTTCAATATAACCAAAGGACACAGCTGGCTGCAGTGGCGCATGCCAGTAATTAACTTGCTGAGGGGATGAGGCAGGAAGATTTCGAGTTTGAGGCCAGCCTGGGCTACACCTTTTTGCCTGCAGCCATAGCACTCTGTTGTCTGATCCCTTCAGATCTCAGAAGCTAAGCAGGGTCGGGCCTGGTTAGTACTTGGATAGGAGACAGCCTGGGAACACCGGGTGCTGTAGGCTTGGGAGAAGGACCTGGCAACCCACTCCCCACAATCAATCCACCATTGGAAACACTATGAAGAGCAGAGACACACTGACAATAGTATTTCACCTGTTGTATGTAGGGTTGCTATGAGTTGGACACAGACTAGAGGGCACCTAACAACACAATGCACACACTCCTATATCTTTTTTTTTTTTTTGCTTTGCAATGCTAGGGATGGAACCCAGGACATCATGCATGCCAAGCAAGTGCTTTACTGCTGAGCTATATCCTCAGCCCTTCCCATACACTTTAAATCATCTCTAGGTTGCTTCTAATACCAGATACAACACAAATGCCGTGTAAGTAGTTGTTATGCTGTATTGTTTAGGGGAAAAAATGACAAGAAAAGAGTCTGTATATGTTTAGTACAGCTATAAATATTTTCGGAATATTTTCAATCCTTGGTTGGTTGAATCTGTGGATGAAGAGCCCACAAATAACAGAGGGCCGACTCTATAAGGAAGATAGAGGGCTGAGAACTCTTGGTTCTCAGAAATCCTGGGTTCCAGCCTCTGCCCCTTCATGATGTGCTGGGAAAACTGGGGTGAGAAGCATGCTTTCTGCAGTGACCCTGGCTGGTTGTGAAATGAGCGTGATGTGACTGCCCACCCCCAGGGATTCCAGGAGGAAGCATGGGATGCTGGCCGAGAATCGGCTTTGGACCCTGTTGGGCTTGCTCTGCAAGTGTGGGTGGCAGGATCCTCGCCTTTGCCCTCTCCTCGGCCCTGCCCTCTGGCCAGCCCTTGACCTGATCTTCAACCTCTCCCTCCACAGTCTCTTCTGCCCAGCAGCCAGAGCGATTTCTTCAAACCATAAATCAGATCCTGTTGCTCAACCGTGCAAAAGCTCCGGTGGCTTCCTAGCCCACTTAAAATTAATCCCAATCCCTGAGGCCTCCCAAAACCTGACTTGCACCCCATTTCCTTGTAGGCACTTGACTTTCTCTCTGCTCCTCTGATCCTCCCCAGCTTCCAGGCCTTTGCACCTGCTGTTCCCTCTGCCGGAACCCCCTCCCCCACCCCACCTCCAGAACTTCCCACGGCTGGCCTCTTCTCAAATCTCAGCTGTCACCCTCTGGGTGAGGCCTCTGTGGGAAGATCTGGCCAAAGCCATCCTTCCTCTGTCCCCTGCGCCACCCTCCAATCATTTGCCTTTAACCATCATGTGATGCCAACTCATCCAGTTGCCTGTTGATGGTTGATGCCCCTTGCTGGGTAGGGACTTGCGAGTCTTGCTCACTGTTGTGCCCCCAGTATTGAGCATAGTGTGGGCTCACGGAAGATGCTCAATACATATTGGTGGGACGGACAAAGACTGTGAGAAAAAAGGAGAGGGAAGCCAGGCAGTGGGTAGGAATGGAAGCCATCCCCAAGATGGGAGAAGCGGGGGTAGATGGACAAGATTTGGGGGCTTTCCCTCAAGGTCTGTGGGGTCAGCTTCTCTTTCCTGAGCACTTTGCAGATTGTGCTATCCCACTCTGCAAAGTATCTAATGGGGTCCCAGTCCCAAGGCCAGATCCTCCGCAGCACAAGGCACTGTATCCACTCCTCCCAAGAGCCTGGACGCCAGGTGGGTTCTCCTGCCCCTGAGAGGCTGACCTCCCCTCCCCAGACCCTGTCACCTGCTTGCTGGGTCTGGCCCCGGGTAGGGGGACTCCTTGGCCCATCCCCAGCTGCATTGAAAGCTGCCACGCTGACCATGTAGGTGGTGTAGCCGGTCAGGTTCTTGAGCTTCACGCTGTTCTCAGCCAGGAAAAGCGTCTTCACTCGCTCTGTCACGTTCTGCTGCTGGGCTTCCCAGAAGTAAATCTGCAGAGACAGAGAGTGGTTGGAGTCAAGGGCCAGAGACCCAGGGCTTCCCTCCTGCCCTTGCCTGGCTCAGGGTCTCAGAAACACCTTCACTCAGGAAACAGTGTGGGAGTGTCCAAGAGCTGTTTTAGAAACCATCTGTTGTTGTTGTTAGATGCCGTCAAGTCAGTGTCCGACTCATAGCAACCCTGCCTACAACAGGCAAAACACTATTGTCAGTGCTTCTCTGCTGTTCCTAGGGTTTTCAATGGCGGATTGATTTTTGGGAGTGGGTTGCCGGGTTGTCTCCCAAGCCTATAGCACCTGGTGTTCCCAGACAGTCTCCCATCCAAGTACTAACCAAGCCCGACCCTGCTTAGCTTCTGAGATCTGATGGGATTGGATGCCACAGGGCTATGGCCGCAGGCAGAAACCATCTAGAACCTTCCTTTTCACAGCTGAGACCCCCCCTCACCTCTGCTAGACTGAAAAGACCACAAGGGCGCAGTCCCTGTGGGACTTAGGGCTGGCATGTCAGCCTCAGCACACAGATCCTGGAGGGACAGGCCAACTCTGTTCTGCAGGAGCTTGAGCCCAAGAGGGACAAGACTGGGGAGACTCCACCCTGACCAAATGGGGTGCAGTGAGGGACAGGGAGCCTCCCAGACTTGCTGCATCAGCAGCTGCAGGTTCATAAGATCCGTGGTAGTACACATGCCCTGGACAGTTTGCAAAGTCCCTGGAGATGCACATGCTCACTACAGTTTGCAAAGCCCACTGCAGAGGAAGGCCTGGGTTAAGGTGGTTGGAAGCTGTAGCTCTCCTGCACCATTTTCTAGCAGGGTGACTTGGCCAGATGACTTTTGGAAGCTGCAGCTTTGTTACATACATGTTGTTGTTGTTAGGTGCCATTGAGTTGGTAACCCACTCATAGCGACCCTACACACAACAGGCGAAACACTATTGTTAGTGCTTCTCTGCTATTCATAGGGTTTTCAATGGCTGATTGACTTTTGGGAGTGGGTTGCCGGGTCCGTCTCCCAAGCCTGCAGCACCTGGTGTTCACAGGTGGTCTCCTATCCAAGGACTAACCAGGCCCGACCCTGCTTAGCTTCTGAGATATGACAGGATCTGATGCCACAGGGCTACGGCTTCAGGCTTGTTACATACATGTTGTTGTTGTTGTTGTTGTTGTTAGGTGCCGTCGAGTCGGCATCCAACTCATAGCGACCCTCTGTACAACAGGGGAAACACTATTGTCAGTGCTTCTCTGCTGTTCATAGAGTTTTCAATGGCAGATTGATTTTTGGGAGGGGGTTGCCAGGTCCTTCTCCCAAGCCTACAGCTTCTGGTGTTCCCAGACAGTCTTCCTCCAGGTTCTAACCAGGCCCGACCCTGCTTAGCTTCCGAGATCGGACGGGATCGGATGCCACAGGGCTACAGCTGCAAGTGGAGTTAAAAACACCCACTTTCCAGGGTCAACATGAGGGGCAAAGGCCATTAGTATTGAAGAATACATCCCAGTTTCTTCCTGGGGCCTTCACTAGCTTCTGAAGGCATTGGAGGGTTTTTGTTTGTTTGTTTTTGTTTGTTTCTCCAGTACCGGGAGTTGAACCCAGGGACTTGCACTTGCATGCTTTGCAAGTGCTGTACCACTGAGCTGTGCTCCCAGCCCATTTTTTTTTTTACTTTTTTTGAGACAGGGTCTCACTAAATTATGCAGACTGCCTCTGGTCTCAAACTAGAGCAGAGGGTTTTAAGGTCAGGAAAGCAGCAGATGCTACACATGATGCCTGCAATTATTTCATATCCAGTGAGGATTAATGCTCCTGGTTACCATACATGGAAGATTTTTTTGTTGTTTTTGTTGTGAAACAGGGTCTTACTGTTTAGTCTAGGTTGGCTTGGAACTATGTAGACCCAGATGGCCTCCAACTTGCACCAAACCTCCTGCCTCAGCCTCCAGAGTGCTAGGAGGACAGGTGTGTGACATCCCGCAGGGTTCTGCATGGAAGACTCTTAAACTAGTTTTTGAACTTTGAACTGAAACCATGCTAAAAGCCTCAAGTCAGTTCCAACCCATGTGCAAGATTGGAGGTCATTTGGTGCCACCTGCTGGCGAAAAGGTTTCTGTAAGATACTGACTTTTCTATTTCTCAGTTTCTATGGAGGAAGCCAGGCTGGGATTTAGCTTGGTTGGTAGAGCACTGCTCTCCGGTCTCTGAGGTCGTGAGTTCAATTCCCAAAACAGGAGAAGGACGTGGCAATCTACTCCCGAGGCAATCCCCAAACAATCAGCCACTGTAAACCCTATGAGGGTCGCTATGAGTTGGACACGACTTGATGGCACCCAACAACAACATGGAGGACGCCAACAGATTTGGAAAACAGCCACCTGGCCAACTGACTGGAAAGAGAGCCATATTTGTGCCTATTCCCAAAAAAGAGGATCACAACTGAATGTGGAAACTATTGAACAATATCATTAGTATCACATACAAGCAAAATTTTACTAAAGATCCTTCAAAAATGACTGCAGCAGTGTATAGATAGGGACCTACCAGAAAATCAAGCCGGATTCAGAAAAGGGTGGGGAACTAGGGACATCATTGCTGATATCAGGTGGATATTAGCCAAAAGCAGAGAATATCAGGAAGATGTCTATCTATGTTTCATTGCAAAGGCACTTGACTGTGCAGATCATAACAAATTATGGAAACACTTTGAAAAATGGGAATACCAGAGCACCTAACTGTGCTCATGAGGAATCTATACATGAACCAGGAGGCAGTTGCTCAAATAGAACAAGGAAACACTGCCTGGTTTAAAGTTGAGAAAGGTGTGCGTCAGGGCTGTATACTTTCACCATATCTCTTCAGTTTATATGCTGAGCAAATAATCTGAGAAACTGGACTTTATGAGGAAGAATGAGGCATCAGGATTGGAGGAAGACTCATTAACAACCTGCGTTATACAGATGACACAACTCCGCTTGCTGAAAGTGAAGAGGATTTAAAACATTTACTGATGAAGATCAGAGAACATAGCCTTCGGTATGGATTGAGACTAAACATCAACAAAACAAAAATTCTTACAACTGGGTCAGTATGTAACTTCACGATAAATGGAGAAAAGATTGAGGTTGTCTGTGATTTTGCTTTACTTGGTTCTGCAATCAACGCCCGTGGAAGTTGCAGTCAAGAAATCAAAAGATGCATTGTTCTGGGAAAAGCTGTGGCAAAAGACCTCTTTAGGGTATTGAAAAGTAAAGATGTCACATTGAAGACGAAGGTGCGCCTGACTCATGCCATGGTATTTTCAGTTGCATCATATGGTTGTGGAAACCAAACATTGAACAAGGGAGACAGGAAAAGAATTGAAGCTTTTGAATTATAGTGCTGGAGACATCTATTGAGTATACTGTGGACTGCCAAAAGAGCCAACAGATCTGTCCTAGAAGAAGTGCAACTGGAGTACTCATTGGAAGCAAGGATGGCTAGACTACATCTTACGTATTTTGGACATGTAGTCAGGAAGGACCAATCCCTGGAGAAAGACATCATGTTTGGGAGGGTGACAGGTCAACAACAACAACAGCAACAACAACAAAAAAGGAAAACCGTCCACCAGGTGGATTGACACAGTGTTTGCAACAATGGGCTTTAACATAAATAAGATTGTGTGCCTGGCACAGAATTGGGGAGTGTTTCATTCTGCTGTACACAGGGAGTTGGACTCGACTTGAAGCACCTAACAACAACATGGAGGAAGCCAATAAAAGTGAGAAAGAGCTAATAAAAGTGAGGCCTCCCCCTGCCCACACCACCTCAGTATGTGTGAATGATTGTCAAGACATTTTGTTACCATGAAAGCCTTGCTTTTTTCCAACCTCACCTTTTTTTTTTTTTTTTTTTTTAGACTCTTTTCCTATGGGCAGATGAGTGAGAATTGAGGTGGTCATTCATAAGGTCACTCATCCACTTGCCTGTCCGTTCATAAAGGGGATGCAACAGTATGCAGAGTTCCTGCTGAATTTAGTGTTCAGCGGAAAGGTCAAGGCTAATGCTCAAGAGCTCAGTGTTATCTGCTCATAGGTGGAGTTTGGTGAGTGTACGCCAGGAGAATAAGTGGGTTCTCTTAGAGAAGAAGGTCCTGAATGGCTTCCTGAGGCCTTAAGCATTCAGGGGTTAGGAGTAGGAGCAGCGGCGAGAGGAAGAAGCGTCCCCAGAGGATGGAGAGGCCACAGCTGCACAGGCATGCGGGACGAGGCTTGCAATCAGACCACCCAATCACCCGATGGAATGACCAGAGGCCTTGGCAGGAAGAGCTCTGGTGGGGTGGTGAGGACCAGAACCTCCAGAGAGAGGGTTCAAGAGGGGACAAGAGAGGAACTGGGGTGGTGAGGATGGAAGATGCTTTTGCAGAATTCTGCTGTAAAGGGACCAAAGAGATGGTGACAGCTAGAAGACCCGAGGTCAGGAAGAGGCATTAAAAGAGGAAATAAGGTTGGACGTGGTGGCTCCCACCTCTGATCCCAGTGACTCAGGATGTGGAGGCAGGAAGATCTCAGGTTTGAGGCCAGAGGCAGCCTCTGTAACTTACTGAGACCCTGTCTCAAGATAAAAAGGGAACTAGGGGTGCACTCCAGTGGCAGAACACTTGCAAAGTATGTGTGACCTCCGAGGTTCAACCCCCAAGTACTGCAAGAAAAAAAAAAAGGAAACACACGTCAGGGTGTGTTTATGCCCTGCCCTAGTGTGACAGCCCTGGGAGAGAGGAGAGCAGTGACATGGGGTGTGCGGGTCAGTGGCTGGCACCACGCCTTGGGTAGGGGAGCGTTGGGGTGTACGACTAGGGCAACACACACAGAACGAGGCACCTGCAGCAAGCGCGTCTTGCTTGTGTGCTCGGAATTCAGCAACTTTCGTTAGATGATGATTCGTGTAAGAGGGACTCACGCAAAGTGCACAAAGGAGCTGAACCTGGGTCGCAGGTCCCACGTGGATATGGCTGAGTGGTAGCGTCCACGGATGGGTAACCAGGCCATAGAGGGCAGTCATCCCAGGCACCCAGAATCATGCCTCATATGTCGTTCGTGCTCAATAAACATTTGCTGAACGAATTGTTGTTGTTGTTAGGTGCCATCAACTCAGATCCAAACCATAGGGACCCAATGTACAACTGAAAGAAACATTCCCAGACACTGTGCAATACCCAGCACTATTGTCAGTGCTTCTCTGCTATTTATTTGGTTTTCAATGGCAGATTGTTTTGGGAGTGGCTTGCCAGGTCCTTGTCCTTAGCCCACAGCACCTAGTATTCCCAGGTGGTCTCCCATCCAAGGACTAACCAGGCTGGCCCTGCTTAGCTTCTGAGATCTGCATGAATAAATGCCTTATATACTTAAGAGCTGTCATAAGCATGTATGATTATAACCACTCTTCTCCATTTACTGGGGCTGGTGCTTAACTCAGTTCGTAAAGTGCTGCTCTGTGTGCTCTGAGGCCAGGGTTAGATCCCTAGCACTGCAATAAATGAGAGAAGGACCTGGCAGCCCACTCCCAAAACAATCAGCATTGAAAACCCTATGAATAGCAGAGAAGCACTGACATGGTGCCGAGCATGGCACAGTGTCAGGGAGTGTTTCATTCTGTTGTACATTGGGTAGCTATAAGTTGGATTCGACTCCATGGCACCTAATGACAACTCCAATTACTATTCTTAATTCCCTGTCTTATCTTTTTTTTTCCATTTTTTTTTAGCTTTACTGAGGTATAATTGACAAATAAAAATTGTATATATTAAGTTATACACCTTAATGTGGGTTTTTTGTTTTAGTTGTTTGCAGTTGCTGGGGATTGAACCCAGAGCCTTGCACATGCTAGGAAAGTCTTCTATCACTAAGCTGCATCTCCAGCACTACAACTTGATATTTTTGTGTCCGTATACATTGTGGAACATCACCATGGGTTAGTCGGCCACTATATCACGTCCCACAGTTACATTTCTTTTTTACATGTTAAGAACACTTAAGATCTACACTCTGTGGAGAACATCATCTTAAGTGAATGAACACAAACCCAAAAAGAGAAATACCATATGTTCTCACTCATACGTGGGAGCTGAATCAAACTTAAAGGAAGGAAAAAATCCTATACATAAATTGAAATATAATAAGAAGCTCAATTAAACTTATCATAGAAGGTGTGGAAAGGAGGAGGGAGGGATCTAGCAGAGGGACTCGATAACTGGAGAAGACAGAAGGGGGAAAAGGGTCAACGAGGAGAGATGAAGGGGGAGAGGTCAACCTCAGTGTAAACAGCATAACTTTATAAGTATGGTGGGGAAAAAAAAGGAAGGTAGAAAAAAATAAAAACTACTAGAATAGCTAAAATAAAAAAAAAATAGTAATAATACCAAAGGCTGGCAATAATGTAAATGGACTAGATTACTCATCTAATACTACTGAGAATGTAAAAAGGTAGATCACTATAGAAAAAAGTTTGCACTTAAATCAAAATCGGGATGCATGTATATAGAGAAATATTCTCATAAAGACATGCAAGTAGAAAGGAGACCATTGGTGGTGGTGGGGATGGGGATGAGGGTCATGAGAGGGTAGGGGGAAGTTATGTGAGCAATGTACAATGAAATGCATATATGGAAATGTCAGAATGAAACCCATTAAGTTGTACATTAAACATTTCCAATTAAAAAAACCACCTACTGAGCAAATTTCAAGTGTGCAGTATTGTTAACCGTGGCCATCGTGCTGTACATTAGATCTCCAGAACTTACTTGTGTAACTAAAACCTTTACCCCTTGACCAGTATCTATTTCTCCCCATCCCTGGGAATGATGCTTCTACTCTCTGCTTCTGTGAGTTTGGATATTTTATTTTTCCTGCTCTGCTGAATTTGACTATTTTAGTTATAAGTGGGATCAGGTAGCATTTATCTTTCTGTCAGGCTTATTTTACTTAATATGTTTTCTGGATTCATATTGTTGCAAAAAGCAGGATCTTCTTTTTTTTTTTTTTTTTTTTTTTTTTTTTTTTTTTTTTGCTTTTTGAAATGAGGTCTTGCTATGTAACCCAGGCTGGTCTTGAACTCATGATCCTCCTGCTTCAGCCTCGTGAGTGCTGGGATTATAGGTATGCAGGAGGATTTTCCTCTTTAAGGTTAAAGATATTCCATTGTGTGTACACACACACACACACACACACACACACACACACACACACACACACACATTTTCTTTTTCTTTTTCTTTTTTTTGCAGTGCTAGGGATTGAACCCAGGGCCTTGCTTACACTAGGCAAGTGCTCTACCACTCAGTTACATCCCCCAGCTCCACTCCATGTTTTATCTGTCCATCCACTGACAAACATTCAGGTAGTTTCCACACCTTGGCTATGACAGATCATGCTTCAGTGAATGTGAGAGAACACACATCTCTTCAAGATCCCAATTTTAATATGCTTGGCTCAATTCCCAGAAGTGAGATTGCTGGATAATATGGTAGTTCTATTTTTAATTTTTTGAGGAAACTCCAGACTGTTTTCCATAGTGGCTGTGCCATTTTCTGTTCCTACCAACAGTGTACAGGGTTCCAGTTCCTCCATGTCACTTGTCACCTTTTGACTTTTCAGGAAGAGCCCTCGTAATAGGTGTAAAGGTTTAAGTCGCTGTGGTTTCGATTTGCATTCCCTGATGATTAGTGATGTTGAGCACCTTTTCACATACCTGTTGGGCATTTATTCATCTTCTTTTGAGGATTGTCCATTCAGAGCCTTTGCCTCACTTTTAAATCGGGTGGTTTTCATGCTGTATCGTCGTATGACTTCTTTATGTATGTTGGCTATTAGCTCCTTACTCAAAGTATGGCTGGTAAGTATTTCCTCCCTTTCCCCAGGCTGTCTCCTCACTTTACCAACCATTCTTTGCTGTGTCCTTCATCGTACACATCTGGCTGAGCTCCAGCCCTGGTGATACCTGCCCCCAGGCACACAGCTGACTGGTGGGGGTGGAATCAGGCTCAAGTTCATGAACAGAGCCTGGAGCAGGCTGGCCACCAGGGTACACTGCTCTCGCCCATGCATTGCCCAGACCTCCACAGTCATCCCTTCACATCCACCAGGGGTGGGTTCCAGGACCCCTCAGATACCAGAACCCAAGGATGCCTATCTTACCTAAAATGGCATAGCGTGTGCATACAACCTACCCATACTCTCTGAACACTTTAGATCACCTCTAGGTTACTAGTAATGCAGCATAAATGCAATGGAAACAGTTTTTACACTGTATTGTCTAGGGAATGATGATAGGAAAAGCATCCATACAGGTTCAATGCAGGTGCAATTCTTTTCCTTGAATATTTTTGATCCTCTGGGGGTGGGGGAATCCACTCAGGGGAGCCTTGCCCATGGATACCAGGGGAAGCTGGGTAGCTGTTTCAAACATTCTCCTCCCTCTCCCTGTCTCCCAGCAAAGGACCCTGCACTGGGAAATAAAAGCAATCAGATGGGGCTTTGCTGCCTCCTGCCCTCTGCCTCACGTGGCTGCCTCCCTACTATAACCATGGCTCAATCACCTGCTTTTTTTTTTTTGGTGGAGCCGAGCATGGAACTCACACCTCTGCACATGCTAGCCAAGTGCTCTTCTGCTGAGCTACAGCCCCACTTGTTGGTTTTTTGAAACAAGGTCTCATCATGTAGCCAAGCCTGGCCTTGAACTCACAATCCTCCTGCCTCTGCCTCCCACGTGCTAGGATTATAGGTGTATACCACCACGTCCAGCCTGCTACCTGTCCTTAAGGCCACCCAGAATATATGCACTTGACTGCGGCCCCTCTCACCTACTCCCAGATGGCACTCAGTCACCCCTTCCCCTCTTTCCTTAGGCAATGAATGTTCCCTCTCTTCAGGATCATTTCTACTAGCACGCAAACAAAACCTGCTCTGTAGACGACACATCTTTTCTTCACTTCCACCCATTGCTCTACTTCTCCTTACAGCAAAACTCCTCCAAAGGGACGCCATCACCCCCGCCGCCACCTTCCCCACCTTCTCCTGAACCTGCTCCCTGCAGCCCCAGCACCACTTCCTCTTCAAGCTCCCCTGTGGACTCTGTAGTGCTGACGGAATACACGGGGCCCTACAAACTTTTTGTTCAGGGCTAGTTAATCAATATTTTAGGCTCTGCCACCCACTCAATGCCTGTTGCAATTATTCAACTCTGCCCTGGTTGTGCAAATGTAGCCATAGGAATTCATAAACAAACTGGCACAGCTGTGTCCTAATAAAACTTTATAAACAAGAAGGTAGTGGGCCAGATTAGGTCTATGGGCTGTAGTCCACCAATCCCATTAAGTAGAATTGTTTGGCCTGATTCTAGCATCTTAAAGCCAGCCAAGATCTGCAAAACTAGATTGGTTGTAATTTTCTCTTCACACCCCGCATAATTGCTCCCTGGATTGCACTTGCTCTGTCTCTCTGTGGTAATTGGCAAATCTGATTCTTCTTCCTTCCAGAAGCATATTCTTCCTGTGGGCTCTGAGTCACTGCTGTTTTGGGTCCCAGGGCTCCTGTGTGAGGCTTCTTCCGGTGTCTGTGTTTGTCTGGTTTCTTGGATTCCAGTATCATCCACGTGCGGAGGACTCCATGGCCCACGTGTCTGCCGAAGGCCCTCTCTTGCGCTCCAGGGCCATCCCTAACTCTGCTCAGTTCCTCTTGGATGGCAGATGCCTCGAAGCTAAGGCACGCAGAGCCAGACTCCAGGTCCCCCCAGCCTCTTCCACCTTCCCTGGGCTCCCTGACCTTGGAGCTGCCCTTGTGACCACCTCTCCTTTCCTCACTCCACAGTCCCTTGTCATCAGAGTCTACCAGCTCTGCCTTTAATGTACAGAGTGACACAGCTGTTCACCACGCGACCCTGAGTCACGGCCATGCCTCAGCCTGATGATTCAGTCCTTCCTCCAGGCTCTGGGCTTCTCCCCATGGCAGACTAAGCTCCAGAGCGACCCTCTGAAAGCTCAAGCTCCCTGTCTCTCCTCCACTGCCCCAAACCCTCCCTGGCTGTATCTCCCTGAGAGTAACAGCCAAAGCCCCCAGGGCTCTCAGTGCGCTGTCCACCACAACTCATGCCTGGGCCCCAGGGACTCTCTGCTGGTCTGTGTATACCCGAAGCACTGCCTACCCAGGACTTTTGCTCTTCTTTCCCATTTTCTAGAATATTCTGCTTTTGAATTCATGTCATCCATGCCCTGTGTTCATTTAGGTGATTGCTCAACTATCACCTTCTCATTCAGCCCGTTCCTAGCAATGCTATGTAAAATGGCAAGCCTTCCACTTGGATCTAGCTTTCCCTTCACCTGCTTTATCTCCCACCATTTGGTGGTATCACTTTGCATATTGTTGGTTCTCTGCCCCTAAAACTTAAGCTCACGTTGTCTCTCTGCTCGCTGTTCTATTCCAAGCACCAGAACAACGCAGGACACAAAATAATTGCTCAATAAACACGCGTCATTGAATGACAGATAGACAGACGTTCTAGGAATGTGCGTGAGTGCGCCTGTCTGGGCACGTAGCAGCTCAGCCTGTCCCCAAGGCAGGATCATTTTAGCCTCGCTCATTGACTGATGATGTTAAATATATCACTACGCTAGCATGAATGAGTGCTGATGTTAATATATTGGTTAACACAGTCCAGGAGGCGGCAGTTCCGTTCTGTGGGCTTCCTATCCAGGTATGGCTGACGTTTTCTAGATCATGTAGACATCTGCTGTGTTCTATAGGTGCTTGCGTGCCCACACATTTCCTGGATCTGTATGTTAACTCGCAACTTCCAAACCTCGACAGCCTGGTGGCTGCCAAACTGCTCCTGGCTCTCCCTGGTGCCTTTTTCATCCCTTGGGAGGCATATGCTAGGGGTGCAATATTTAGTTTCTCCAGCTGGTGCTCCTGGGCAAAACCTTAAGGATGCCATCCATCTTCAGAGCTTCCTTGGCAAGACACCTCCCTCCTTCTGCCTTTACCGCAAATGGAAAAGACTCCTGTTCTGGCTTCTGCCTTACACCGGCGCTACCTGTCCTAACAGGCTGTGTGACAGAGCAAGATAGTTGCTTTTGCTGTGTCTCAGTTTCCACCTGGGGTTAGGTCTTGTGGCTCTCACATCTGGCCCTCTGGGGCCATTGCAGAGGGGCTGTTTTCTGGAATAATATCCAGCCGCTAGGGATCGGCTGCCAGGACCCGGGCTTGGGAGGCAGGGCTCCAACACCATCAAAGCTTACAAGTCCTGACCTCCCCCACCAGGAAGACATGGCCTTTTTTCTTCCTGAAACCACTTCCTCTAGGAAATCTTGCGCTCAGCTGCCTCTCTACTCCCAGCTGGGAGACTCACAGGCCTGGGTTCTGATTCTCTGCCACCTGCTATTTTGTGGCCTTTCCAGGGTTCCTAAACCAGTTCATGGTGTCCTGATCTGTTTACTGGGCATCAAAGTACATAACCTAGCAGTACTCCAGGGCTTTTTAAAGGATGAAGAGTTCCAAAGAGCCTTGGGACTAGACTATTATAGACAAGCTGCATCCCATCAGAACATACAGGATTGTTGTTGTTAGGTGTTGTTGAGTTGTGTCTGACTCATAGCAACCCTTATCGGGTTTTCAATGGCTGGTTGTTTTGGGATTGCCTCGGGAGTGGACTGCCATGTCATTCTCCCATTTTTGTGGTGCTGGGAATCAAACTCAGGACTTCAGAGACTGCAGAGCAGTGCTCTACCAACTGAGCTAAAGAGTGCTGCTCTGCAGTCTCTGAGGTCCCAGGTTCAATTCCCAACACTGCAAACATGAGAGAAAGATGTGGCAATCCACTCCAGAGGGAATCCTGAAAATCAGCCACTGAAAACCCTGTAAGGGTTGCTATGAGTTGGACACAACTCAACAGCACCTAAGAACAACACACAGGATAGCATCCAAAAATCTAGAAATGTTTTTTAAGCAGAGATTTCCAAAAAATTTCAGTCACATCATATGCTTGTGAAAGCTGGACATTGAATGAAGGAGTCAGAAGATTTGATGGCTTTTCAATTATGGTGCTGGAGACACATATTGACTATATCATGGACTGCCAAAAGAACCAACAGATCTGTCCTAGAAGTGCAAACGGAGAGCTCCTTGGAAGCAAGGATGTCTAGACTGCATCTTACGTATTTTGGACATGAAGTCAAGAGGGACCAATGCCTGGAGAAGGACGTCATGTTTAGGAGAGTGGCAGGTCAATGAGAAAAAGGAAGACCCTCAATTAGATAGATTGACACAGTGGCTACAACAATGGGCTTAAACTTAAAAGAAATTATGTACATGGCACAGTGTCAGGGAGTGTTTCTGTCTGCTATACATAGGGTCACAATGAGTCAGACCCCATTCGACACCACAACAAGCCAGTGGTGCTTTGCAAACTGGCTAATTCGTATCTATGTTGTAATCAGGGGGCCCAATAACCTCTTGCAGGGAGATGAAGTGCTGAATGTGGTGGAGGTAGTAGGGTAAGGAGTGCTGATCAGAGATGATACAAGCCAGGGGGCCTCAACTGCCACACTATGGACTGACACTGGTCCACAGCCTGTTGGGAACGGGGTCACACAGCAGGAGCAAGTGAAGCTTCCCATTGCTTGCATTACTGCTTGGGCTCAGATCCCGGAAACACTGCCACAAAACCAGTCCCCAGTGCTAAAAAGGTTGGGGAGCACCGAGACGAGCTGCGGCATGGCTAATGTTCCTTGCCTCTGAGCTCAGCCTGCCCTTAGGCTGCTGGGGATGATGGTGTCCTCTTGCTCCAGCTGCACAGTATTTCTGCCAACTGGGTGCCAAAGGCCAAGGTGGCAGGTGTGCCATAGAGCCCGCTGGGGAAGCACCTGGCTATGGGGAGGAAGAACCTGGGACCTCTCCTCCCACACCTACCGCTACCCCAGCCCTCCGTCCCCCTGTCCCCCTGTGCTCTTCCAAAGCACCCCTACCTTGTAGCCCTGGATGTCTCCGTTCTGGCTGTTCAGTGGGGGTGGCTCCCATGTCACATCCAGCTGTGTGGCCGTGGCGCCGTGGATGGCCACATTTTGGGGTGCTGCTGTGGGCACTGGGGAGCATGGAGGGTGTTGAGTGAGTAGACTCTGCGGAGGTGGGTTAGGGCAGGGTGGGGATCCCAGATCTTGGGGATCCCACATCCCCTGGCAGGACTTTACGGGCTGGACAGTGTGAGCGGTACTAACCTGCCTCCCCAACGAAGACCTCCTGCGGGGGGCTCAGGGGCCCCTCACCCACGGCATTGTACACACTCATCCGAATCTCATAGCGCCTGTGCTTGTTCAGGTCTGTGGGCAAGAGTGGGGAGGACACTGAGGTCACTGACTGTGCTGGAAGGGGTCCTGGGGTGGGGGTGGAGATGAGCCCCGCCACTTGCAACTCTACTCCCCTCTATGAAGGTACAGGAGCAAAAAGGAAGAGGGTAGGCCCTGGAGACGCGCAGGTTCCCCCCCCGCCCATCTGGACAGACAGAGAAGCTGCTACCAGGTGGTTTCCTAGCCTAGAGTGACTGGGCAATTTATTGTCTGACTGCAGGCTTTTGACACCGAAAATTGGCAGGATCAACGGTCCTGGGCACACTGGACCCGAGCATCCAGCCCTCCCGTGGCAGATACAAGCACGCCCCCAGCCAGCCCCATCCACCAGCTCTTTCTCCTCTAGATGCTGAGGACGGAACAGACCCAGGGCGTCTGGAACGCTGTGCACGTACTTTAACCATGGAGCCAGACCCCTCCAGCAATTCTCACCAAGGGCTCAGCCCTAGGGAGAGCTGAATGGATGTGAATTATGGGCTAAGAAACCCTGTGCTTTGCTGAGGTTGTGGTGCTTGGGTGAAGATGTCTGGCAGAGGGTAGAAGGGTGCTGCTGTAGGGAATCAGACCCCTTCACTATGGAGAGGAGCTGTGGTCCCTGGCAGAGCCTTCCTGCCCTCTGCACTTGTCTCTCTCTGGTTCTCACCTCTCTTTCCCCATCCTGTCCTTGTGCAGCTGCTGACTGAGGAGGGAGGGAGGGAGGAGGGCAGGTGGGCTCAGAGGACTGCACTTTCTCCAGCCCAGTGGGGCTTGAGAAACAGGGTAAGGGCTGGGATGAACCTGGCAGGGGTGAAGCAGCAGGGGTGAACCCAGCCCGGGTGAGCTGGGCTGGGCCAGACCGGTGAACAGAACCAAGAAGTGTTCCCTGCCCTCTGCGCTCCTTGCAAAAGTGGCCTTGAGCATAGCAGCACAGCTGGGCCCACCATGCCTTGGACAGGAGGAAGGGGCTGTAGCTGCGAGGACACCTGCCCAGCTACCCCACAGCGCCCTACAGCTCCTCCTGCGGACCTGCCATCATTATCCCCCCTGCCCCGCCCCCATAGAGGGTTGGCTTGGCAGAGACTCCATGGTCAGGCCTCCTGCTTTGTGTGCTTAAGAGTCACGTGTGTCACGGTGGTCCCGTGTTCAAGCAGCCTGGGCGGGTGTGCCGCGTGGCCTGGGGCCAGGTGTTCTTGAGGACCCCCTCCCTGTGCCCAGGAGGCCTGCACTGTGCAGGGCCACCATGCAAGACTTACTGTCCAGCTCGTACTGCGTGAGGCTGGGCCGGGTCAGGTTCCGCGTGGAGTACAAGGCTACCGCGCAGGGGAGGCCAGGGGCGGAGGGAGACAGCAGACAGCGGTTAGTGGACACGCGCCCTGCCCACAGAGAACCCGACCAGGGCGGGACGGGAGCCACAGGGCTGGCAACCGAGCAGGCAGAGGGAGAGTTTCCAGTTTCCGGTGCTGAGTGAGAGGCCAGGATGGGAGTGGGGGGCAGAGAGGCACCTCCTAGGACATCCCTGGCCTGAGGCCCTGGGGAGCCCCTGGGAGCCCAGCACCTTGGGGCCAGCTCTGGAGAACCTGCTGGTCCCAACATGCTCCCTGGTTTAATTCAAGGTGGAGCTCCTGGAAAACCACCGTGAAATACTGGAGTCGTCAATTTCCTTATATGAACCAGAAACAATTTTACTGCCAGGAAATATGACTGCATTATACACAGGCTATATAAAATCACCACTACAAGAACATGCTGGGAAAAAATATAAATAAATAAACAAGAAAATAACACGAGCTGTTGAATCAGGTGCTTGGGAGTTTTTCTATTAATATTGCCTTGCCACGCGTTCAATCACTTTGCTACTGCTACCGCCCCCTGGAAGACAAGGCTCTCTAGTCTTAGAACTAGAGAAGGAAGCACTGGAACAGAGAGTTCCCTCTCTCCTGCTGGTCTCTTTGGAGGAGTGGCCCCCCATCTTTCTGTGCTCCCCCTTCTCCTGCCTGCCTCCCTCACCCCTCCACAGACCAACAGGGAGCCCTGTGAAGTTCACACCAGTGACACATTCTCCCCTAAGCTGGCCTTGGATTCCAGCCCCACCCTGCCTCCTGGTTCAGCCTCCTGCTCTCTGGCTATGTCACTGCGGCAGCCTCCACCTGGCTTTCTTGCCTCTATACCCTCTCTGCTCCAAGCCATCGCCCTCATGGCACCAAAGCGCCCTCCGAACACAAACATGTCCACATCCTTCCCTGGCTCACAACTCTCCCAGCATCCTCTCTCTGCCATTTCCACAACAGCTCCTCGCTCTCCTTGCTCCCACTGAAGATGCAGGCTTGATTCCTGCCCAAGGCAGGGCAGAGACATCCCCCAGGAATAAGAGGGGTCCCTTGATTGCTGTTCTGGGGTGGCAGGAGGTGACCTGGCTTTTGAGGGTGTTGGTCCCTCCAAGTAGGAAGCTCCTTCGCCCCTGCTGAGCTCTCCTCTGGCCTCTGCTTGGCCAACTGGCAATCAAGCCAGTGTCAACACCAGCGATCCCTTTCTAACCCTCCAGGGTGCACCCTCCATGCCTGTGCCAACACCTCAGACACCTAGCGCAGGCTTTACTTCCTGTACAGCTGGGTCCTTCTCAAGCTGCCAGCTCCAGGAAAGCAAGGATCCCTGTGCCCTGGGATGTCCTGGGGCATGCAGGAAGTGCTCAGTAAATGCTCAGCGAGTGAACGTGGGGGATGAGGCTGAGGCACACACAGGGAAGGGGAGCAGGCAGGCAGGGCTGCAGGTTAACAGGGCTCCAGGGAGCTGGGAGCCTCAGAGCAGGGGGTGAGCATGCAAACCCCACCCTCCCTGAGTCCCTCGAGTGCCACTCACAGGTGAGCTCCGCCCACTTGGCCCCTGGGTTGTTAATGCCTCGGAGAGTGAAGCCCCTCAGCCCTTCGTAAAGCAGTTCCCTGTACCGGATGCGGAAGCCCAGGAGGATGCCATTGATCTTGTCCTCTGCTGGTGGCTACAGGGAAGAGAACAGGGCATAGGGGAGGGGCCTGACCCTGGCTCAGTCCCCTCCATTCTGTCTGCCCAGCGTGAGAACTGTCTTAACCAGAGAAAGAAATCAGGATAATGTGGAACATTTTTAGTTCACCAGGTCTTTCCAGTGAGGTTGTTATGTCACTGCACTGCTCCCTGTGAGGCGGGGAAGGGCACAGATCACTGTGCAATCTCTTTTCAGCAGAGCAGGAAATAGGCTCAGAGATGTGAATGCATTTGCCCATCGTCACACAGCACTGGCCAGGCTTGGAGACACAACTGTGGACACCCAAGCCATTACTTATCCAGGAACTTCTTGATCCAACCCCAGCCTTCTGGGGCTATTCTGGCTGCTCCCTGCTTACCACCTGGCCAATATTTCCTGGTGTTTTCCACGAACTGAGTCCTCTCTCTGATCTCTAGCATGCCTGAATGTGCACCAACCTCCCACCATCTTTTCCCTTTAACTTCCCGCTCCAGTCTACAGCTGAGCTGGAGAATGAGCTTTGGGAGAAGGTGGGCTACTTTTTATGATACCTGTTTTTAAAAACTGCTGAAATGGTTCAGTCTTTTATTAGCTCCTTAATTGCCTCCCTGGCTGCTGTGGGCATTTCTCTGCCCGCTTCGCCAGCTCCGCCCCAGTCTGTTCCAGCCTCCCCCAGGAGCTGCGCCAGGTCATTTCCATTTATGGGGGGGTCCCCTTGGGGAGCCTGGGCCTCAGCTGCACGTGGGTGCTGTCTGGAGCGAGTCCCTTGGATCATGAGAGGCAGGGACTAGAGCTGGTGGCTTTGGGAACTCTTGAGTGAACTGTTGAGCCCAAGGCTGAGCTTTGGAGGACATGGGGGACAGGGGTCCCAGAGTGCTATATGCATGGGTAGCCTGGTCTCTGATCATTGCCTATGGCTATCTGGAGGCCCTGCAGAAGAGGTGGTACCCACCCAAGAGTGGGCAGCTGGGGGTGGCGGGGAGGAGGTGGACTCGCTACCTGAACCATGGGTTCCTGCTCATAGTGACAGGTACAGGTCTCTGGAGTCTCTTCCCTGACCCCAGGGTCTGGGCTTCATGAGGACTCGGGGGACCCTGGGAGTCCCAGGTACTTTTCTGGCCAAGGATTTAGCAGACCTGGGGTTATAAACCTAAGCTGTGTGCCACAGGTACCCTGCGCAGGGTCTCTGTGCTCCTCTGTGGTAGGGTTGATGGCGCCTGGTGCTGTGAGCCTCTAGACGTGGAACAGGCATGCTCACGTGTGGGCACGTGTGTGCAAAATGCTCCATGGCACACACACTCTTGGATTTCTCACACCTCTCTGTGTGCTCTGGGGCAGAGAGCCAGCCAGGCAGCCCTGGTGGCAACAGCTGGCCTTCTGGTCCAGGCACAGGTGAGTCCCAAGACCATCCCGCCATACCTGCCATCGGATGAGCACGGAGGTGGTGGTGTGGGGCGTCACTGAAAGGATGGTGGGTGCCTCATCAGGGGCTGCAGAGAGAGGCAGAAAGGCAGGCTCAGGGAGCTGAAACATCAGTCCCACCCAAGAGCCCGGGAGGGTCAGGTGACACTGGACCAACAGGCAGGTCCCACTCAAGTCACCCTCGACACCCACCAACCCATCTTCTACAGAGCAAAGGGCCAGGGGGAGGATAGACCTGCCCCCAGCACCAACCCAAGGGTCCCAGAGCCCCCTCTGCCCTGTTCCTCCCAGGCCTTACTAGGTGGCTGTGGTGGGGGCCGCCCCCTTCCATTCCCTGGAGCTTGAGGGGCTCAGAGAAGCAATGTCCTCAAACGCCAAGCTGGGTCTGGGACCTGAGCCCCTGGGAAAGGCCACCTCTGGCCCACACCTCCTGGGGACTCTGCAGGCCCAGTGTCCACTCAATTTGGAGACCCCTCGGCCCCACCAGTGCCTGGGAAGCAGCCAGGGGCCTAGATCAAGAGACCCAAGTGGGAGGCAGCACTGACCGGCCTGCAGTGTAGTCAGCGACTCAGATTCCTCACTGAACTCGCTGTCCCCAATGTCATTGGTTGCCTTCACTCGGAACTTGTAGGATGTGAAGGGTTTCAGCCTGTGGAGGGAATTGGGGTTCAATGCCCAAGCTGTCATTTAGGATTCAGGCATAAAAAATGTGCCCCACAGGCTTGAGTTGAAGGCTTGGTCCCCCAGCAGGTGGTGCTCTTTTGGGAAGTGGTAGAAACCTCAGGAGGCAGGGCCTGGCTGGAGGAAGTAGGTCATTGGGGCTGGGCTTTTGATAGGCAGGTGTGGATCTTGTCCCCACCCTTTCTCTTGGTCTTTCTGCTCCCTGCCTGCTGTGATGTGAGCAGCTTCTGCGGAACCCTCCCACCACTGCAATGTTCAGCCTTAACTCAGGCCCAAAGCAAGGGATCCAGCCAACCTTGTACCAAAACCTCTGAGACTGTGAGGTGAATCCTTCCTCCTTTGATATCCACAGTCTCAGGTATGTGTCACAGTGACAGAAAGTCTCACTAACACAGTGTCCCTGCCTCACCTCCACTAGGGGTCTCACTGATCTGTCCCTGCTCAGGGAAAGCGGGGTAGGGTGCCAATCCATCATATAGATGGGAACATCGAGGCTCAGGAAAGTGCTTGGCCACAAAGGTGTCAAGATGGGACCTAACCCTGGGTGGGGGATGTTGCCGACTGCCTAGGCTAGGCCCCTAGACCATGTCCTCTTGGGGTGCCTTTAGCTTCAACAATAAGCCATAGGTCCCCAAGGAGAAATGTCTAGCCAGGTCCTGCCTCAGAGGCCAGGCTCCACAAAAGCACCCACACATCCCTCTCCAAACAATCGCACAGCCCCACCCAAACTGCTCTTCCTTTCCTGAAGTTAGTGGGTTTAGAGGGGTGGAGATTCCTGAGAGAGAAGCCTGGTTTCCTCCCTGAGCAAGTGTCTTCTTGATTTATAGGGGCGGGGAGGTGGAGAGGAGAGGGTTCCTCAAGCTCCTTGATCACGTCCACTGGAATAGAAAATAGTCAACCCCTAGGAATTCAGTCAAAGCCAGCATTTCAGAGCAAAGCTTTGCTCTGCTATTAAAGATGGAAGGCAGATGCTGGCAGGCCAGGGAGGGTCCCCGATGAAGGATGGCAAGCGCTTTGCTAAAGGGGGATGGCCATGCTCCAGAAATAATTAAGAGGCAGCCCTAATGGGGTTCCCAGAGAGTGGGGAGTGAGGGGAAGCAGGATAGAGCTGGAGGGGATGAGCGGGGAGAGGGGCATCCTGGTAGTGCAGGCTGAGTGGGGCAGACACGGGGGGCTGGCGGAAGGGGTTCCCAGAAGCTGCCTGACCCTCCTCCGGGGACCACCATCGGTGCCGTCGTGGCGGTAGACAGAGTGGAGAGGCTGGCGCAGACCCCACCTCACCTGTCCACAGTGAAGGTGGAGGCGTTGTGGCTCACGGAGGCCGAGTGCAGTGCCCACCGGCCGCTGGGCAGCTCACGGGTCTGGATGGTGTAGTAGCGTACCGGGGACAGCCCGTCACTGCCCGGCTCCCAGGCCAGCAGCACACTGCGTGCTTTCACATCCTCCTGCTGCACCACGGGCTTGCTGGGGGGCTGTGGGCGGTCTGGGGGGTGGGGAGGGCAGGTGAGCCACCAGCAGAGGGGCCGGACTTTCTCAAGGCGGGAGGGGGCATCCTGGGCTCAGGCCTGGCTCCCCCTTCCTGTCCCACTTCCAGGCATGTGGGCCCTGCATGGCCTTGGCCAGGAGCCAGAGTGCACGTCTCCCGGTCAGAGATCTGCCCTCAGCTGCCACAGCCCCACGTGCAGCACCCAACCGAGGGCCGACAGGGAGGAGGTGAAACACCCCAGCTTCTTCGCTCCCCTCTGGGATGATGCGGAGATAGGACCTGGGCTGTCCCTGACAGATGGTCCTGGGTCATGCCTGCCCCATGGGAATTCACTCCCACCCTGCCCCAGCTTGGCTTCCTTCTCTCCTGGCCCCTCTACCCCATCCCCACCAGCCTCAGTGCTGCTGGCATTTGGACAGATGCCTCTTGGTGGCGGGGCTGTGCTGTGCATTGCAGGGTGCTTGGCAGCATCTCTGGCTCGCACCCATTCAATGCCAGTAACACCTCCCAGCTGTGACAACCAAAATGTCTCCAGACACTGCCCAGCCTCCCCTCAAGCCAAAGGAGCCCTTGGTAGAGAACCACCATCCTACTGGTTTTCCTGGGAACACTTTCCAATGAATAGCTTTTTTTTTTTTTTTTTTCCCCCCAGACAGGGTCTTGGTATGTAGCCCAGGCTGGCCTTGAACTCGCAATCCTCCTGTCTCCTCCTCCCAGGTGCTGGGATAATAATAGGCACTGGCTGATGTCCCTGACCTCCAATAAATCACTTTCACCCTGGTCAGAGTATCGGATCTGCTTCTGGGAAACCCAGGCTCGGGTAAGGTACCAGGCAGTGTCACCCAAGACTCTAGGCTGTGGCCTGATCCTCCACCCAAGAGGACAAGGGCAGGACTGGGCAGGAGGAGGAGCAGGGGCAGGAAAGTAGTAACCAGCCTTCTCTTAGAAAACCAGAACAGCTTAGGATCCTGGGGAGGGGTGCCCCAGCCCAGCTCTGTAAGTTGGCCAGACCCCTCGCTGACCTTGACTCCAGGGATTAGAGCCCATTTTCCACTACAGACAAAGCCAAGGTGATTCCTACTTAGTTGAGCCCAGCCGCCCACTAGAAGAGGCTCTGAGCACCTCAGTGGGCTGGTGTGGGGCCCCTCGCCTGCCCTCAGGCCTCCCCAGCCCGGGTGGACAGTCACCTCTCTTCTCGGTGGTCACCACCAAGGCCTCAGCGGCCTCCCCCCAGCCTTTGCGGGTCTGAGCTGTGATGCGGAACAGGTAGATAGACTCTGGCTTGAGGCCAGTGGCTGTGTACTGGCGGGCGCTGGGGGCCAGCACCTCCACAGTGGCCATGTTGGCTGTGGAGGCGTTGAGCCGGTGCGTGATCTGGTAAGCTGTGGGGAAGGAAGAGAATGGTCAGCGCTAGACAGCAGGGGAAGCTGCCCCTGTGCCCTGCAAAGGGTCCTTCTCTCCTTGGCCACAGCTGGGTCTGCACTTGGGCCACCTTGGCTGTGGGTTCTGCCTGAAGTCCTGGTGATCACTCTTAGATCAGATTTAGAGTTCACAGTGCTGAGCACCTGGGCTAGGCCCCAGACCATGCCCACTTGGGGTGCCTTCAGAGGCCCTGATAAGCCATAGGTCCCCAGGGAGAAACATCTACCCGGGTGCTGTCAACCTCAGGATCAGCTGCCTCTTGCAGAGGGTGGACTATGGAGGGGACAGGTGGGGGTTCAATGCACAGGGTCTGTGACCCCCATATCCGCTGCCGAGAGGAGACTGAGGCTGAGAGACGTCAGACCATGGGCTAGCAAGAGGCTGAGGTGCAATTCCAGCCCAGGGCTTTCTAGTCCAAAGGGCTTAACGTCCCCTGGCACTCTGCTTTCCAAGGTGTGACATTCATCTAACGTGAGCATGGCGGGAGGCCAGGAGCCCTAAAACAGACACAAGTGGGCCAGGCCACCATTGTGTGTGTGTGTGTGTGTGTGTGTTCTCTGTTTAATTTTTCACATTTCTTTTTCTTTTATTTTTTTTTGTGGTACTAGGGGTTGAACCCAGGGCCTCATGCCTGCATGCTTTGCAAGTGCTGGACCACTGAGCTGCACCCTCAGTCCATTTTTTTTTTTTTAACTTATTGAGACAGGGTCTCACTAAATTACGCGGACTGCCTCTGGTCTCGAACTTGCAATCCTCCTGCCTCTGCCTCCCAAATTGCTGGGATTACAGGCATGTACCACTGTGCCCGGCTTAATTTTTCATATTTCTGACGTGAGGTCTTGCCATGTTGCCCAGCTGGCCTTGACCTCCTGGGCCCGAGTGATCCTACTGTCTCAGCACCTCAGTAGCTAGGACCACAGGTGGCCACCACTCTGCCCAGCCAAGCCAACATTTTAAGGGTGATGGGCTGGGGCCACCAGGGGAAGCAGATGTTCTCAAGTTCACACAGCTGCTGCCTTCAGCCCTGGGGGTATGTTGGGGGTCGGGGACCTATAATGTTACGTGCATCTTTGGATCTAGAGCCTCTTCCCTGGGCAGACCCTGTTTCCCAACAGTGGGCCCTTACTTGCCCCTGCTTGGGAACAGCTGCTGAGGTTTACCAAATGGCCAGATGGCTGGGGGCATTGGGAGGCAGGAAGCGAGTGGATGGTCTGTAAGAGATCTGAACCTTGACCCTGTCCTCTAGCAATGGTGTCTTGGGCTGAAATTCCTAACAGGAGAGATAAGACTCAAATCCCATTCTTAAGGGGTTGCAGACACCTCCTAGGCCTACCTGCCCCTTGCCAGTGAGAATGTGCCTACTTCAGCACTTACACCTCCTCCTCCTTCCTATGGGGTGCAGGAAATGGGGGAGGATGCAGGCTTACCCAGGATGATGCCATTGGGGGCCGAGGGGGGCTGCCAGATCAGCCGCACTGATGTGGTCCTCACCTCCGGGAACAGGATGCCCATGGGAGGGCCTGGGACTGGAGGGGACAGAGGTGAAGAGGCCACCATGAGGCCGCTGCTCAGCCCCAAGGCAAGTACGGCTCTGGCAGAGCAGCCCAGCAGGACACAGGAGGACGGGCCACTCAGCCCAGCCCAGTAACTGTGCAGGGCTGCTTGGAGCCTGGCATGGGTTAGGAGCCAGGGACAGGAAAATGAGATTGATACAGTTTCTACTCCCCAATCAAAGTTATTTGGCAGGAAGCAGAAGGTGGGCCGAGGTGTCTACTCCCAAAACTGGTGTTCGACAGGGACCCAAGGCTCCGGCTTTCCTGGGAGCAGTGTCTACGTACATGTTCTCAGAGCTGGGCACCCGGGCCCTGCCCTGGGCCTGGGCTTTACTTTTCCAATATTTATTTGTTTATCTACTTATTTATTTGCAGTGCTGGGGACAGAACCCAGGGCCTCGCACATGCCAGACCAATGTTCTGCCACTGAGCTATGCCCTGAGCCTGGTCTGTGCTTTAGACGTTTCTGCTCGCTCATCCTTCCACCCACTGGGTCAGGCGGCCCAGGAGCGATGGGAAGCGCCCACCCTGAGCCCTCATGACCCCTCTGTCTGGAATCCGAGGATTCTGGAAGTCTCTGCCCAGATAGCTCCAAGCTTGCTCCCAGGGTCTTCATGGGCCTGCACCCCAGATCCACTTCCTGGGGGCAGACTGTGGATCCCAGAGCCCAGGGATGGCCAATGGGCAGCTATTTTGGGGGAGTGGATGGAGACAGACTGGTGTGGACAAGAGGAGAGGGCACGACAGGGTGAGCTGGGGCCAGAGCTGGGGGCATGGCTTTTCCTGCGACGGTGCTTCATTCCAGCACAGAATGGTGAGGAATCTGAGATTTGTAAACGCAAACTTGGCCTTCTAAGTCATTACAGGATATATTTGTCAAGGTAGGAGGAGAGAACATATTTAATTTAACAGTTCATTAGCTTGATTTATAGCTTTAGAATATATAGGCAGATGGTATTTGGGCTTCTTTCTACACCCTCGTCTGGCCCCTGCAAATGTCTGTGGTGGGCAGGCTGTGGGGCTGTGTGTTGGGGGGAAGGAGGGGCAGAGGGCCCAGGCTATGACAGTGGGTGTTGCTGTAGGGGTGAATGTAGAGTTCAGCTGGCATTGCTCTTTTGCAAACAGGACCAGGACACTTGTGCCTAAGAAAATCTAAACTCTCACTTTTACAGAATTTACTCAAAACAACCCGGCCCAAGCGAAAAAGAAATCAAAACTAGTCCTAAGTTACCGTTCCACACACGGAACCTAGAGAGGGACCAGGAGATGGACTCAGATGTCCAGCTGCCCTCTCATTGTCCTTTCTTTCTTAGGGACACCAAGGCTATGACTGCAGTGAGGTTGGTAAGTCCCTAGTGACCCATTGTCCTCGTGGCTGCCCTGGATCAGAGTGGGCTGCCAGGGGCCAGGCTGGGTGGATGGCCTCTGCCGTCTTCAGGGATTTGGACCAAACTTACCATCATCCAGCGTCCGCTCCAGGATGGGAGGGTGGCTGGGGCTGCCGTCCCCGATGCGCGTGAAGGCCAGCACCTGGACCTCATAGAGCACGTACTTGCCCAAGCCTGTGAGCTGGGCGCTGCGGGACGAGTTGCCCTCCACCAGCCAGAACCGGGGCTGGGAGTCTGAGTCCTTCTCCTTGAACATCACCTGCAGGGCCCGGCACGGATGAGGGCCTGTGAGGGCCTCAGCCCTGGTTCTCATCCTGCAAGGACCTGTCTTGCCGTCCAGGAGGGAGGTGGGGGGACGGGGCAGGTAGACATGGGCTCCCCACCCAAGGGGGTCTTGGCCCCAAGGGGGTAATTGCAAAGCTAGTGTTCCTGGAGGTCTGAGGATACAAAGATAGACTCAGCTAGAGAGCTAGAAGCCCCCTTAGTGTCTAGGTAGGAAGACAGGCCCAGAAGGGGACAGGCATGACTTGCTTGAGCTAATTGGAGCAGAGCCAGGACATCAGCCCATGTCTCTCCACTTGCAGGCCAAGCCTGGGCCATGCAGCTAGACACAGTTTCAAGAGGAGTTCTAGAAGACAATGGAAACCAGAACTGGGCCCATCAGGGCTGTAAGTGAGGCTGGGGGCCCCCCGGAAGAGGTAGAGTAGCCCCGAGGACCCTGGCCTTTGCTGGACATCTCCCCCCGCCCCCAGGGCATGACTTCCTGGTTGCTGAGGTGACTGGTGAGAAAGCCAGGCAGATCCTGTGTCCCCTCTGGGAGGGAGAGACCCAGAGGGTCATGAGGAAGGGCCCCTTGGCCGGGGAGGCCGGGGAAAACCAATGCAGGGCCCCTGCCTGTGTCTGATCCCAAGACCCACCTTGTAGCCCAGCACGAGCCCATTGCGATCTGCCTCGGGGATCTCGTTCCAGCGCACCAGCATGCTGCTGGACGTGGTGGCCAGCGCAGACACATTGGTGGGGCCAGAGGATGGGACTGTGGGAGACAGGGGTGGAGGGAAGGAACTGAGGACCCAAAGTTGACCCCATGGTGGAGGGAGGTGGGGTGGGGCCCAGGGCAAGAGGAGGAGCCAGCTCCATGTTGCTGCCCTCATGCATAACATGGCACAGATGGTTCCAGAATGGCAGATTAGCTGCTAGGATGTTTTGGGTTTCAGCCTTGCCTCCCTCATCATCCTCTGTTCAGATAACATCATATGAGCTTGCATTTCCTGCCAGCTCGGTGAGGGGTGGGGGCCAGGAGAGCCACCTATCCTTTAAAAGGTGCCAGGAAAAAGTCACAGCATGGCAATCTACAGATGGACAAATGAGGGTTTTCTGGAGGCTGGGGTTCAAATCCCAGGGGTGCCCCCTTGCCAGAGCTGCTGGTTATATTGTCCTTTCCTGCCCCTGAAACTCCATCTCAGGTTCCTTCAGGCACTGCTGGGGGTCAGGGTTAAAGCTGAGGGTGGGGTGGAGGGGCCTGTTCCCAACAGTGGGAACAGTCACAGGGAAAGGTGTGTACTCTCGGTGCGCTGGCACAGAGGAGAGCTGCTGGGGCTGTCTTTGGGGAACGGGTGCAGCTTCTGCAGCCACGTGTGGTATTAGACGGCCCCAAGGGCAGAGGGACAGAGTGGTACCTGACTCCCGGGTCCTGCCCACCACCGCCTGGCTCCAGGGCCCGCTGCCGATGGCATTGAAGGCCTGGACCTGGACGCGGTACTCCGTCCACTCCTCCAGGTCCTCGATGGTGTACTCCCGCTCTACGCGGTCCTGCACCACGTGGCTCAGCGTCTTGCCGTGGCCGTCTGACCGGCTGTACTTGATCTTGTAACCCACAGACTCGGGGTTCCCGTTGTACTCCATCTCTGGCAGGGGCTGCATCGAGGTGAGGCAGAGGGGTGGGATGCTGTGAGGGAGGCCGCCCTGGGCAGCCAGAACCACCCAGGGAGGGGCAGCGGCTATTGGGGTACCCCAGACGGTCTCCAACCTGCCGGTCTCCAGGAGAGGTGCTCTCCCCCTGGGCACGCTGGGTTGTTTCTGATGCCCTGCCTCCCCACTCTCCAGTCCAGGCTCCCATGAGGAACAGCACCAGTCTTTAACATGCATATGGCTGACATATTACCCTGCCCGGGGAGCTGGGCCTTTTTAGGAAGCTCACGGGCTGGCTGTCCAACAGGCTGCTGCAATCAGCCCCCCTGCCCCTGGGTGTCTCCCTTGCTTAACCTCCTCACTCAGGCTGCCAATACACTCTTTATTCATTGCTTACAACACCTGGCCTTGGCTCATGCCACCCTTGGTGGAGCAAGTATGGGGAGAGGGTATCTGCACATGGATGAGAGGCACTTGTCACTGCCAGGAAGTCCTGCTATGCAGCCAACCTCTGTCTCTCTTGCTGCATTTTCAGCCTCCTGGTTTGAGTCTCAAAGAGAAAAGGCAGATTCCTTTCCTAGGCCTCAGGGCAGGCCTGGAGGGGCTGTGCTCACAGGTTCAAGGTTGTCTGGTTGACCATGGGCAGTGCTAGTATGTGGTGGTGGTGGATGCTCACTGCGGGAGCCTTTGTCCTGAAGCAGGTGTGAGCCAAGAGCCCAGCTTTCAGTCAATCAGAGTGGAGCTGGGGGATCTGCAGCCCCCACCTCCCCACCTCCTGACCCCGCAGGGTTCCAAAGGCCCACAGCCTCCAGCTCACCACATTCTGACTCACTTTACCCAATTTCTGTCCTCTATCCCTCTACAGAAACATGGAGAAGCAGACCAGAGACCCCAAGGCAGCAATCGACGGCCTGGAGTGCGGCTCCCCTGCTAAGGAGGGGCAGCGGCCCGCACCACGGAGTGGCCTGAGAGGTCTGGGGCCCTGCCTGGCACAGCCATTGCCTTCTCATCCCACAACTCCTCAGTCCCGGATTCTCTAACCCTTTGGGGTCAGGCAAACTTCAAGTGAGAGCCGGGGGAAAAGGGGGTGCTGAGCCACAACTGAGGTCAGAAAAGGCTGCATGTACCCCAGTGCCCACCCACTCACCCACAGTATGCTGGGCCACTGGGCTGGCCCGAAAGACAGTGCTGCTCAGCGCCCACCCCTCTGGGAGAGGAACCATAATAACCAGTATCCATACGGACTGGGGGCTGGGATTTAGCTCAGTTAGTGGAGTCCTGCTCTGCATTCTCTGAGGCCCCGGGTTCGATCCCCAGCACTGCAAAAATGGGAGAAGGACCTGGCAGCCCACAATCAGCCATTAAAACCCTACGAATAGCAGAGAAGCACTGACAGTACTGTTTTGCCTATTGTATGTAGAGTCGCTGTGAGTCAGATACCAACTCCACAGCATCTGACAACAAGAAGTAACCTGTGCCACTTTGAGGCATGACAGCTGTGTAGGTGGTCATGGTCGAGGGGATGCCCCGCCTGCTGCCCTCATGGGAGCCTCACCATCCAGCGGAGCCACAGGCTGGTCTCACTGGCCGTGCGCAGGGTCACGTTGGCTGGGGCCATGTCCGGGGGGGCCTGGAGGGTCTGGATCTTTCTGGAAGGCTGGCTGGGTGGGCTGGTGCCAACGATGTTCACCTGGCGCATGCGGAAGCTGGGGCAGGGAGAAGGGGTGAGCAGGACGCCAGGGCCAGCCCCGCGGCCCTCCCTCCCATCGCGCCTCACCTGTAGAAGGTGAAGGGGTTGAGGTCGGGCACCTCCAGGGAGCGCGCGTCCGGCTCGTTGCTCAGCTGGTGGATTAGCAACCACTCCTCCCCGTCCCCCACCACTCCGACCTGGAAAAGGGGGACCCTCAGAGCCGTCCCCCCTGCAGCACTGAGTGGGGGCTCTGAGCCCCAGCTGCTGCTAGTGTGCACTGGTCCTGACCAGAGAGGGCCTAGGTCTGCATGCCAGGGCTCACCGGAGGGCACCTAACAGGCCCGCATCTTTCCTGGTCCTTGCACATGACTCACTGCAGGTGCACCTCTGAGCCTTGCTGCTGGTTATAGACACAGTCCTAGGCCCCACCCTCAGTCCAGCTGATCAGAATCCCTTTTTACACCTCCCCAGGCGATTCTCCTTAACCCCCTGCAGCTCTTCTACCCACCCCCCCAGCCCCTACAGCCCCTTAAACCAGCTAAATCCAAATCAGAATTTCTGGGAGTGGAGCACAGGTGCTGGACTTCTGAATGCTCCCCTGGTGCCAGGGTGCAGCTTGAGTAGAGAACCGTAGGGCGCAGGGGCTGTGGGCAGCAGCTGGCTATTTTTCCAGGCCAGTGAGCCACTACTGGCCCCTGGAGGGGACTGGTGTGGGGCAGGGTGTTCTCATGTGCACAGGTGATGTGCAGTGTGTGGGGAGAACAGTACAGACAGTCTCCAATTTACCATGGTTTGGCTCAACAAATTTCCAACTTTGCAACAGTGAAAAACTGACATGCATTTAGTAGAAACCACACTGGGAATCTTGAATTTCTATCTCTTCCTGGGCTAGCAATGTGTGGTACAATCCTTCTTTGCCATGGTCAACTGCAGGTCAAGGAAAGTATTCTGGGCATGTTTAAGGCAAGCTGGGCTGAACTAGGATGTTTGGTAGGTCAGATGCATTAAATGCATTTTCAATTTATGATATTTTTATCTTAACAATGGATTTACAGGGATGTAACCTCATCATTGGGGTGGGATTTAGCTCAGTTGGTAGAGGACTGCTCAGCAGTCTCTGAGGTCCTGAGTTCGATTCCTAGCACCACAAAAATGGGAGAAGGACATGGCAATCCACTTCCTAGGCAATCCTGAAACAATCAGTCACTGAAAACGGCTATGAGGGTTGCTATGAGTCAGACACAACTCGATGGCACCTAACAACAACAACAACAACCTCATCATTGGGAGAAGGACCCAGCAACCCACTCCCAAAAATCAATCCACCATTGAAAACCCTATGAATAGCAGAGAAGCACTGATAATAGTGTTTCACCTGTTGTACATAGGGTCGCTATGAGTCAGATACCAACTTGATGGCACCTAACAACAACAATAATCTCATCATGCCTGTATCTGTACCACTGTGATGTTCAATTCTGTCAGATCTCGGAAGCTAAGCAGGGAGGGACCCAGTTAGTACTTGGATGGGAGACCTCCTGGGAACACCAGGTGCTGTAGGCTTGGGAGAAAGACCTGGAAACCCACTCTTAAAAAACCATCAGCCATTGAAAACCCTATGAATAGCAGAGAAGCACTGACAATACCGTTTCGTCTGTTGTACGTAGGGTTGCTATAAGTCGGACACTGACTTGATGGCACCTAACAACAGCCACCCAGCCCATCATAAGTGTAGGAGCATCTGTGTGTGGTCACAAGAGTTACATGAAAAATTCACACTCAACACACATATGACTTTGCACTCAGCAGAGTGGGACTCCCCGAGGCTGGGGCAGAGGGGTTGCTGTCTGGGCATGGCTTCCCCTCCAGCAGGCTTTACCTGAGCCTCCACCAGCCAGCGGGAGATGGAGGTCTTTCCATCGTAGCCTGGCCTGAACTGCAAGGTCACAGAGCGGGGACCGATGTTGGAAATGCCCAGGTTGGTGGGGGCCCCTGGGAGCTCTGGAAAAGGAGAACAGGGCAGGAAAAAGGCGATCAGGTGAGAATGTCGTGCCATGTGGAGTGGGACTCTGGGGGATGGAGGGGCTGTGCGTCCCACTGTTGCTGGCGATGTGCCTGGAGTGGCCAAAGCCTCATTGGCAACACCGTGTGCCTACATCCCTCGGCACATGCCCAGCTCACACCAGGAGGCTGAGGCGGACTTGGGGGCAGAGAGGACCTCCCAGAGCTACCTACACCATGGGCTTCCCTGGGCAGATCTGGGCGTGAGCCAAATGCTCGTGAGGCCACACAGAACCAAGGGAGGCTCATAAGGAAAGCAAATGGGCTCCACCTTCCCTCTAGCCTCACAGCCCTCTTCACAGCACTCGCACATCCAATAGTGGTTCCCTGAGATGAGAAGGGCAGCGGGGACAGGAGGTGGCTCCTCTTTTCTGGCCAGGAGCCCTGGGGCTCTTGGGGCTCAGGATGGGCAGAAAGAGCACAAATTCTGGAGCTGGGCTCTGTGAATTTAAAACTAGCTGTGCCACGCAGCCTGACACACTCAGGCTGTGTGTCTTTGGGCAAGTTACCTATGTCTCTGTGCCTCAGTAAAATGGAGAGTGTAATGACAACACCTACCTCAAGGTTGTGAGGATGCAACAAATTGACATATATAAAGCCCTTAGCCCCAGGTCCAGTGAGCACTACATAGCTGTCTGCCAGTTTCGTTGCTGTTAGATGCCAGGAGCACTGATATATATTGTCACTGGGGTTGGCAGAAGCTGAGGTACCTTGGCCATCTCAGTGGACAGGTCCCGGGATTCTGACCAAGGCAAACAAGCACAACCTTGCCAAACGGGATGCAATGGCATGGTTATCTAGTGCAATTCCCCGTGTGTACAGATGGGAAAACTGAGGCACAGGGGGGCAAGACCTACTCGGAGTCGCAGAATTTTGCAGAAGAAGAGCCGAGACTAGACCCCAGATTGCTGTGTACTGCAGGCCTGACATTATTCCCACTGTGCTGGGCCACCCCCCAAGAATCCCTTCTTCCATGGGCCAGAATTCAATTTGGATTTCTTCGGTAGCAGTGAGAATTCTTCTCCTGCATAGGTGTGGCAGTGTCTGGTGATGAGCCTGGGGTGGGGTGGGGTATGCAGGGAGGGGATGATGGGGCAGAAGAGATGAGGGAGGCAGCTGTGACCCTGTGGAGGTTCCAACCAGAGACCTGGGGTCACGGGAACCAAAGATGCTCAGGTGGTACCCTGGGCCCAAGGGAAGGAGAGAAAGCCAATCCCCCAGAGAGATGCTGCTCAGAACAGAGGCCGGGGGTCCTGCTTGGGGGCACCCACCTGGAGGAACCCCAGAAGAGATGGTGGAGGCTGACACCTGGCCCTGGCCCTTGGAGGTCATGGCGGCCACCTCGATGGTGTAGGTGGTGAGCGCGGTGAGGCCGGTGACGCGGTACTCCAGGGTCACATTGGGCAGGTAGTGGGTCACGCGGGTGTTGGTTCGGTTGTATTCCTCCCAGGAGATCCGGTACCCTGGCAAGAGCCCCCAGGGGTGGCCTGAGCGGGGCTGAGGACCCGGCGCTGGCCTTGACCCCTGCTCTACTTCTCGCTCTGTCACCAGCTGGACAGTTCAGTCCATGCTGGGAGCCACGGGGGCCAGGGAGGTAGGAGCTGCCGGGGTGATGCCCAGGTGTAGTCTCCATGGCGTGCCACTGGCAGGTGAGAATTGCAGGAGAGGACGAGGGTCTTGGCAGCCTCTCGAGGTCCCAAAGACCCTGAGGTCCTGCAGACCTGGGGCCAGAGATGCCAGCATGCGTTACGGAGCAGAGGTGCTGGCCAGGAGCCCATCTGGAGCGGCTGTCCAAAGAGTGGGAGGGCCGGAGGGCTGGCCGGCAGCTGGGTCGTGGGCAGGGACCTGCTAACTGACCTTTCTGCATCCCTCCCGCCAGCTCAGGAGGACCACGGGGCCTACCTGTGAGGATGCCGTTCTTCTCGCCCGGCTCCTGCCAGCTGACTTTCAGCGAGGTGTCCAGGATGTCGCTGAAGCTCAGGTGTCCCACAGGCCCGGGCACTGTTCCCCAGAAGCAACCCCCACACCCAGTTCCCATTAGAGTCAGAGCAAGGCCACCCTCTGCAGGACTGCCTGGGCCCTGGGTGCCCCCCGGGGACTGGGTGGGCGGGTGGGGGCCAGGCCACCTACCATCCTCGTGGGTGCGCACCAGCTGGGGGCTGCTCCGGGGCCCGTCCCCCGGGGTGGTGAAGCACAGCACCGAGGTGAAGTACTCGGTGAACTTCTTCAGGCCGGACACGAAGCCCACGTGGACGCTGTCTTGAAAGTTGGGCCGGGCGGTCACCATGGTAACCTCCTCTTCCTGCTCAGGCTCCCAGGCGATCAGCTGGGGAGAGACCAGCAAGAGTGGTCCAGAGGAGGCCAAGCCCTGTCCCTCAGGTTGGACCAGCGTCTAGGAGCTCAGGCCCAGGGGTCCTTCGTTCCTGGGAAGAGAGCAGCAGGGCAGGGAACCCCCTGACCGCTGCTGCCCTGACACCCCTGCGTTCACTGGGACATGCTGGTCACGTCTTCAGCTTCTGAGGAATGGTGCCAGGTGCTCTCCACGGGCATCTGTTGCCCATTCTCACAGCCACCCTGTGAGTGAGGCATTTTAGGGAGAAGCGACTTTGTGATTTGCAGAACCAAACTGGAGCCCCCATTGGTTCAAAAATTATTTCCAGATGACAGCACCAGAGCATGGAGCCAAGCGTGGGGTCCCTGTCAGCCTGGAGCCCTGGACTATGGCACACAATGCACATCCATGAATCAGGCCCTTTATTTTACAAGTGAGGAAACTGAGGCTCAGCAAGGATGAGTGACTTACAATATGTCACACAGCTAGCAGGAAGCTGAGGTTCTCAGATTCCCACCCCAGGATTCTCACACTTACTTCCTTATGGGCTGGGTTCTCCAAAGGTCATGTCCCATAGAGCAGGGAACTTCACTTTGTGGGTAACTCCTATCCTCTTCCACTTGTTCCAAGTTGGGATTTTTGAACTTAACTGTCACTTAGAGGGGAGGGGTTGGCAAGAGACCCCTATCTGGGATCCATCGTGCTCTCTCTCTCTGATCTCTCTCTGCACCTTCCTCCTCCTAGCTGCCCAAGGCTGCTGCTGCCCTGCCTCTCTCTCCTGCCTCCTGTTCTCTCACCTCGCTCTTGTTTTTTGGACCCTTCATCTGTCTCCAACAATGGCAGCTGGTCTCAGAAATTTCCTCATTTATTTGAAGTTGATTAAGCAGCAATTAATGGTGAAAAGCTACACGTGATGGGTTTTAATAAGCATGGGTATTTATAGATATAAAACAATACCACACCAATGTGTCCCGATTAACTCATGCCTATCACAATGCTTCATCTTCTCCTTTTCAGGACCTTGTGTTTATAAAGGCTGTTTTGAAATTTAATTGGTATTGTGAAAAGATAGCCTATAGCAAGTTAATTAGACACTAATTAGACCCTAAAAATACTAATCAGAAATACTAAGTGGCATTTAATAAGTATGTTAAATATCTTCTTTATCTCAGTTATCTTGTTTCATAGCAATTAAATTGCCCAACTTCTTTGGAGCGGATGCAGAAACGAGTTTAACGTTTTAATTTAATTTAATTAATGTAAATTTAAATTAATTATACTGTTGGAATTAATTGTGCGAGGTATTCCCCAGCAAGTATAAAATTTGGGTAAATATTATTTTGTTGGGCTTAAGCTAATCACAATGACTATCATTTTTTTTTTAAAGGAAAAAAATATCTTCACAGGTATCTTAAAACAGTATCACTGGGCCCTGCCCACAAAAACAACTGGCAGGAATTGCATAGGGTAAGGGAAGCACAGTGTTGAGGACTGACAATATTGACTTTCTGATCCTTTAGTTCCACAACGGATGCCCAAGATGGTGGCAGGGCTGTGGCTTCTGAAGGCGGCTTTAAAATGTTAATTCTAGGGTTTGGAACTATAGGGTATTGATGTTCCTGAGGTTCCTGGGCGTTACAGTTTGGGTAGGAAGTGTCCTGCCAATGGCTCATGTGCCAGAGGCCTAGTCCCCAGCTGGTGGAGGTAGTTGCTGAGAGGTGACTGGACCAAGAGGGCTTTGACCTAATCAATGGATTAGTCCATTGATGGATTCATAGCTGAATGGACTGATAGGAGGTGGGGCAGAGTTGGAGGAAGTGGGTCATGGTGGGGGGTGCTCTTGAGGAGGATATCCTGTTCCTCACTCCTTCTCTCTCTCTCTCTCTCTCTCTGCTTCCTGTCTACTATAGGGTGAGCAACTTTGCTCCACCGCATGCTCTTGCCCTGATGCTCTGTCTCACGATAGGCCCAAAGCAATAGCACCAGCCAACAATGGACTGAAACCTCTGAAACTGTGAGCCATTGAAATCCTCCCTCAAGTTGTTGTCTCCAGTATTTCATTACAGTGATGAAGAGCTAACTAACACACTGGGATGGACAACTTCCCTTGGACAGCAGAGGCCCAGGGAGGCAACCTGGTAAACGAAGACCATGCTGCTGGTGGGGTGGGGCGAGGGGGACACAGAATGGGCAGCCATTGTGGAGAGAAAGGAGGATGGTCTTACAGTGGGCACACCTGGACCTGAGCCCAGTTCTGTCATTTACTATGTGACCCTGGGCAAGTCATACAACCACTCTGAGCCCCAGGCTGGTATATGGGTTAGAACTAGTCACCTAGCTGGTGGTGGGAGCAGCAGAGGAAGTGAAGTGCCTCCTGTTCTTGGGGTAGGCAGCACATCTGGGGTTCAGGGTGAGGGTAGTATGGGGGGATCTCTAGCTACTGGGTTAAAAAAAATAAGAGAGGGGAGAACCTCTCTCTCATTCCACCTCCCTCTCTCTGATCACGTGGAGTCACATAAAACAGCACAGAACAGCACAGAAGGCCATATAAGAAAGCGATAGCGTTCATTGCGTGCAGCGCAGAGCACTTTGGGGTTGAGGTGAAGTAGAACCAAGCAGATGGAGGATGGGGACGGCATGAGGCTTTCGATTGTAAGTTTATATTTTTGAATCTTAAAAATAGCTCTCCTGTTTTGAAAATAAACTAAGCAATTAAAAAATAAATCACATGGGGGAGGATTTGGCAAGTGTAATACAATTATTATTTACCCTGTGCACATTTACCCTGTGACCCAACAATCTCATTTCCAGGAGTCTATTTCAAAGACATGGAGCTGGGGTTTAGCTCAGTGGGTAGGGCACTCCTCTATACTCTCTGAGGACCGTGGTTTGATCCCCAGCACCACAAAAAATGGGAGAAGGTTGTGGCAATCCACTCCCAAAGCAATCCCGAAACAATCAGCCATTGAAAACCCAGTGAGGGTCGCTATGAGTCAGACCTGACTGAATGGCACCTAACAGCAACAATTTCAAAGGTATACTGTGAAAATAGTGATGTTTGCACAAAGTCATCAGCTGCAGAAAGGCTGGTTACAGGAAAAGACAAGAAAGGACAAAAATGTTATCTTTAGGGACATTGGTTGACCAAATTACATGATAGAGTACACGCAGGTGCAAAAATGGAGTAAGGGAGATCTGGACACAGTTATACTCCTATGGAGGGACTGCCAGGATAGATCATAAATAGTAATAATGAACAAATGCAAGGTGAAGAAAGGGCAGGGAGTATCCTGTTCTTTACCTAAGAAGGACAGGTCAAACATTTACATATGTGCACATGCCTGCTTAAAGAATGGAAGGAAAAAACCAAACCAATCAAATCAAAGGCCCTCTCACCTCTGGGGGAGGGAGAAAGAACAGGATTGGGGCTGATTTTCTTGTAATTTGCTTTGTAGATTTGACTTTGAAATCATGTAAATTTTCTGCATGATTATAGAAGGAAATTAAATTTAAAAATCAATCCCTAAAAATCGAACACAAAATGAAGCCAATGAACCTAATAGAGTATTGAACTGTAGCAAAATTTCACCAAGAAAAACTATTTCAAAAGACATCATCACCCAGTCAGGTGAATTGTATCCCTCTTGGGATATACCTTAAGAATAAGGACTACAGGCCAGGTGCGGTGGTGCATGCCTGGAATCCCAGCACTTGGGAAGCTGAGGCAGGAGGATCAAGGATTTGAGGCCAGCCTGGGATATGTAGTGAGGCTCTGTCTCAAAAATAAATAAATAAATACGAGTAATGGGAAACTATTTTCAGTAACTACTGTGTTCACATCACCGGGCTGACATTGTTGTGCATGTTTGCAGACGGGGGTGGTGGGTAATGGTGTGGTTGGTGTAGGAACTGGATTTTCAGTATGGAGAAAAAACATACAGACAAAAGGCCAATGAGATTATTAAAAAGGCTTGTAGTCCTAAAATTGAAAAAGAATTATCAGGGGCTGGAGATTTAGCTCAGTGGTAGAAGCCTTGCCTAGCAGGTGCGAAGCCCAGGGTTCAATCCCCAGACAAAAAACAAAAGATGAAAAGAAAAAAGAAAAAGAATTATCAATAGGTATTTTTATATTGTCAAAAGTATTTCTTCCTGGCTGTCCATCAACAGGGTCTAGAAATAATAACTATTCTTGGAGCAAGAAGTCCCTCAAGTGGGACTAATTTTGTGTCTAATTTTCTTCTCAAAGGAACCAGACCTCCATGAAGAAATGGATGATCCCAGGCATGATGGAGGAAATTTGTGTATAAACCACACATATAAGTGAATACAGCTTGGGACATCTTGTCATACCAGCCAGCAAGGAAGCCACCAAATACTCCTAGGGCTATGTCAAAAGGACCCATGAGCCAACTTGAAGGGACCAATGATGGGTCCATTTGGCATCAATATGAATAATAATGGGGGACTGAGGATGTGGCTCGGTAGTAGAGCACTTGCCTAGCATGCACAAGTCCCTGGGTTTGACCCACCGCACTGCAGGAGGGGAAAAGATAATAAAGGCAGTGGACTGAACCATATCAGATATGTTGAAAAAAAATCCTTAAATAGCTGGGAGCTGTGGCACACACCTGCCATCCCAGTGACTAGGGAGGCTGAAGCAGGAGGATCGCATGTTTGAGGCCAGAGGCAGCCAGCACAACTTAGAGAGACCCTGCCTCAAAAACACAAAAACAAAAACAAAAACAAACAAAAAAGCCATGAGGTGGGCTGGGAGGGTAGCTTAATGGTAGAACATTTGCTTAGCATGAGTGAGGCCATGGGTTGGATTCCAAGTATTGCAAAAAGTAAAAATAAAACAAAAAAAATCATAAAAATCCTTAAATACGTAAGAATACCACCCAAAGCAAAACCAAACGAAAAGACATGCGCCTCCAACCCAAACTCACCTGTCCACCTTAAAAAACACTAGAGAACCAATGCATTATGCTGAAAGTTGGTAAGTAACAGGTAAGAATGGAGCTTTTACCCTGCTTTTCCTAGATGAACTAATGTTCAAATAGCCAAAAAGCTGATAAAGGGGAAAAAATTTTAAAGTATTTTAGTTAATAAATCAGGAAGAAATGATAATATTTGCCTCATCCTGCAACCTTTATTGAAATAACAGATCCCGCAAGGGTTGTCGATCACCACCAATGTCACAATGAAAGAGACAGCCAGACTTTGTGCCTTCTGATGTCAATACACAACACCATCTAGGAAGCACTATTTTTTTTTTGGGGGGGAAAAAAATAATCAGACCGGAATCTGATTGGCCTCTAGCTCTACCTTCCAATTTACTGCAAATATAGTGTTCAGATGAATATGAGCCCCACAGGGGTGCAATCAGTGAAATATCAGTTGTGGAAAATTCTTTAGGAAAAATGATTAAATTCCTTCACCAAATAAATTATAAAAAAAGAAAGGGAGAGAGAGAGAGAGAGAGAGAGAGAGAGAGAGAGAGAGAGAGAGGAGAGAGAATCTATAGATCAACAGAGACGATTAAAAAAAAAAAAACAAAAACCTAACCGATTTCATTTGTGTGGACTTCATTTAGATCCCACAGCAAATCAACCAACCAGTAGCAGAAATTATGTGGCAATCAAATTTGAAGGCTGACTGGATATTTAATGATATTACAGGGACTATTAACATTTTTAGGCACAATAATGTAGTTACTGTGGTTTTGTTTTAAATGGAGTCCTTAGCTATGATATTTCTCTACAGAAGCATCTAAGGATGACATGATACATTGTGTGGGATTTGCTTCAAAATATTCCAGGGGAGAGGCAGAAGGTTGGGAATAGATGGAACACAGTTGTGAGTTGGTAATTGTTGAAGCTGGGGATGGGCATATGGCGTTCATTATAGTCTTCCAACTACTCTTGTAGATGTTTGAAAATTTTCACAATTAGAATGGGGGGAGTCATTCTTATTGCATATATAAAAGGACTAATGCTGTTTTTTTTCCCCTCTCTCTCTGTGATAGATACACTGATGGCCAAGTAGTAGGGAGAAAATATCCCCACGTTTATTTATTTGTATTGCAAAAAAAATTAAGTTGTCCTTGCAATTTTACAATTAAAAATATAATACACATTTTCTTTTTTAATGGAAGAAGCACAGGCTCTGGTTTTAATCTGAATTTTGGTAGTTATTCTGTTTGACCTAAATTGCAGTAAATTTTGAGCAAGTGACCTTCCTCCCATGCCTCAGTTTCTTCCCCTGGAAAGTGGGATGATGATAATAATATGTTTTTCCTTTTTTCCCCTCCCTCTCTTTCCTTTCTTTCCCTCCTTCTCTTCTCTTCTTTTCTTTTCCTTTTCTTTTTCCTTTTCTCTTTCTTTCTTTCCTTTCTTTCTTTCTTTCTTTCTTTCTTTCTTTCTTTCTTTCTCAATCTCTTTCTCTTCTTTTTCTTTCTCTCTCTTTTCCTTTCTCTCTTTCTCTCTCTTTCTTTCCTCTCCTGTCCCTCCCTCCCTCCCTCCCTCCTTTCCTTCCTTCCTTCCTTCTGCAGTACTGTGAGTTGAACCCAGGGCCTTGTCCAGGCTAGGCACGGGCTCTACCACCGAGTTGCACCCCAAGCCTTTTTTTTTTCTGCTACTAGGGGTTGAACCCATGGCCTTAGGCTACCACTGAGCTGCACCCTCAGTGCCCTTTTTATTTTTTATCTGAGACAAGGTCTTGTTAAGTTATGCAGGCTGCCTCTGGCCTCAAATTTGTGATCCTCCTGCCTCAGCCTTCTGGGTAGCTGGGCTTACAGGCATGTACCATTGTGCCCAGTTCCCCAGCCCCTTTTTATGTTTTAATTTGAGACTGGGTCTTGCTAAGTTGCACAGGCTGCCTATGGCCTTAAACTCACCATCCTCCTGCCTCTGCCTCCCAAGTCGCTGGGATTACAGAGTGCACCAGGCGGCCTGGCTCATAATACTTATTTCTTAGGGCTCTTGTACAGCTTGCATGAGAGAACGTGAGGGAAGTGTGTAGTGGGCTGCGTGGCATGTGGAAAGTGCCCAATAAGTGTGACCTTGCCTTACTCATTCACCAGCTTCCCTGCTCAAAACCTCAGGCACCCTGCTGGCCTTCATGAGCAGCTACTGAGTGCAGAGCACCAATGAGACCTGGAATCAGCAGGGTAGAAGGGGCTCTGCAGCCTCCTCTTGCTCTGGGTCACCAAGGGCTGTTACCCTGCTTGTCCTGGCCACCGGCTGGCCTGCCAGCCAGCTCTTGGGGACCTGTTTGCCTTAAAAGTTTGTGGCTCAGCCCTCCCATATGTAGAATACAGCTTGTGCTTAGACTTGGCAGCAAGAAGCTAATCACTCCCAGCTGGGGCCCTGGGCTCCTTGGCCTCGCCGGCCTCCTCCTTCCCTCCCCTGCCTTCCCCTGAGGCCCAGTTAGTAGCCTTTTCAGCTGCAGTTCCTGACCCCAGGACAGCTCCTCTTGGCCTTGGGATCTTGCTTTGCTGGGAGTGAAAGGGCTGCAGCCCGGTGGGGCTGGCCCAGGACCACCCACCCCTCCTTGGGTCATCTGCAGCGTAAGTGGAACATTCTCTCTGCAAATGAATCTCATCCCCTTCCTGCCCAGCCTCCCCCAGCGGCAGTCATAATGGCCAGGCTGCTTATCCTGGACAGAAGCTTGGTGGTGGCACATGCGCAAACCCTGGGCTGAGGGGTGCAGGAGGCTTCAGGATGTGGCAGCTGTCACCGCACAGTCACCAAGTCCCTTGGCTCAAACCCAGAGCCTGTGGTTCTTTCCCTTTCCCACTGGCTTTCCAGGGGCACACCCCTCAGATGCTCTGGAGGGAGCAGATGGCATCTGGCCACCTCCCCCAAGCGGCTGGGGGCAGGCATCACCCACTGCTCCAGAACATGGCCCAGCCCATGCACTCTGTGGCTTGTGTTCAGTCTTTCAGGGGAGAAGAGAGACCCAAGCCAGAGATCCAAGGCCTAGGTTCCAGAACAGGATGCTGAGAAACTCTGACTTTCAGCACTGCTAAAATCATAGCCCAAAACTGAGGGGTACCACAGTTGCCACTATGGGGACTACTGTGATTGGTGGTTTGTTAGGGGCCAAACTGTATCCTTACACAATTCCTGTTGAGGCTCTAACCCTGGCACCTGAGACTGTGACTGTGTTTAGAGAAAGGGCCTTTAAAGAGGTGATTAAAATTAAAGGAGGTCATGAGGGTGGGCCCTACTCAGATGACTGGTGTCCTTACAAGAAGAGATGACTGGGCCACAGGCACACCTGGAGGGTAGACCACGCAAAGAGATAAGGCAGCCATCCATAGGCGGAGGGGAGGCCTCTCAAGAAACCACACCTCCTGACACTTTCACCTGGCACTTCTAGCTCTTGGAACAGTGAGAAAACCCAGGTCTGTTGTTTAAGCCACCAGCCTGCCACTCTTTGTTACTGCAGCCCTAGCAAATGAACACATTACTACCACCCAAATAGCTCTGTGAATGCTGATTATGTGTTTGGCATTGTGCGGAAGCAGATTGCAGATACGATCCCGCTTAATCTTTACATGGCTCTAAAGAAAGGTATTATTGCCACCTTTGCTCCCAAATGAGGAAACAGTCTATCTGAGTTCCTCAGCAGGTAGAGCAATGCCTACATTGTTGTTGTTGTTGTTGTTGTTAGGGACTGTTGAATCAGGTCTGACTCATAGCAACCTTGTGTACAACAGAATGAAACACTCCCCGACACTGCTATTCATAGGGTTTTCGATGGCTGATTATCTCTGGATGGTTCCAGGAGTGGGATGTCAGGTCCTTCTCCCATTTTTGTAATGCTGGGGATCAAACCCAGGCCCTCAGAGCATGCAGAGCAGCCTTCTACCACTGAGCTAAACCCCAGCCTCAGTAAGTATTTATGGAAGGACTGAAGCTCAGGCATATAAAAGAACCTGTCCACGGAGCTAGCAAGAGGCAGGGCTGGGACTTTAGCCCAAGGCTGCCTGAGCCCTCATTCTGTACCCCAGCCATGGTGTGCCGGGCCAAGTTCAGCCCAAGGCCTGCCCAGCTGGATCCTCTTCAGAGCCCCACCATAGGGGTAAGAAGCGAATGCTGGGTTGTTCTGATGGATCATGGCTACCCCATGTGTCCTGAGCCTGATCCAGGCCTTACTGGTAGCCCAGTGTCCCTGAAGACACCCCCTCCCCCGCCATGGTGGTGGCCAAGGTGCTGTTGTCTCCCTGAGGCCTCCCTGTGGTCTTGGAGGAAGCCTGGCACCCTCTACCCTTATCCCACATCCTCTGCTTGCTTCAGCCTGTGGTTCCAGAAACAGACGAGATCCCTCTTGTCCCCCCCTCTCCTCCCCACCGCCTCCCCAGCCCCCACCCTCCAGAGATCCTCGAGGCTTCCTCTGGGGGCGAGGAGGGTCCCTAAGTACCTTGTAGCCTTGGTTGATCCCGTTGATGAACTGGGGGCTGGGGGCGTTCCACGTGAAGCGGATGGTGGTGGAATTGGTGGCTTCTGCGTGTACGTTGCCTGGGGGGACTGTGGGAACTAGAGATGGGGTGGGGATCGGGGAGGAGTGGTCAGCCTACCCTGAGCAGGTCAGTAGAGGAAACACAGGCATGGGGGGCTGCAGATTCCACTTTGCCACCCCGACTCCTCTGGGGTGCAGACCCAAGGTGCCCTCTTACTCCCTCCAGATTATTCAGGAAAACGTGCCTGTCCCACCTCCCAGGGTGCCAACAGATAAAGACGATGGACACGCCAAATGCCCAGTACAGGGCTGGGTTGAGCTCCAGGTAGAAGGAGGAATGGAAGCTGTGTCTCAATCCAGCTAATGGGAAACTTTGCAAAAGGTCCCCATACCCTCAAAGCGAATGTCCTTCCGCATGTCATACCCTGACCTCCTCCTCCTCCTCTTCCCTTCATCCCACTTGCCCTGCAAGTGCCAGAAGCATGGGGGGAATCCCACCCAAGTGCAATAGCGAAGGCCTGGTTGAAGCAGGCAAAACAGTTTGGGGTGCTCAGGACTGGACAGGCAGAGGACCCGACAAGCACAAAGCCCATCAAGTCTGGGGCTTGGAGAAAAGGATGCACCCGTTCCTTGGTGGCCACAGTCCCTACCCACCTCCCTGTAGCGTCCACTCAGTGACTTTGCTGCTGTAGACCCCTAGCCCGGCACTGTTGTAGGCGGCCACCTCAATCTCGTAGTTGGTCCATATGATAAGGTCCTCTAGCAATAGGTTGTTGACGTCAGCATCTGTGATGTTCTTAAACTGGTACCCAACAGGCAGCCCGGCCAGGCAGTACCTGAGGGAAGAGGCGAGGGTACAGTGGATTTGGAGTTAACAGCCTTGTGCCCAGGAAATTGCCTAGGCAACACTGTCCGTTAGAACTTTCTGAGACCCTGGAAGTGCTCCACATCTGTACTGGCCAGTAGGGCAGCTGCTAGTACACAGGGCTCTGGAGCCCTTGAGATGTGCTTAGTGCAGCTGAGGAGTTAAATTTGACTGTGCTGTATTTTCAATTGGTTTGCATCACCACAGGCAATTTGCCTTGGCTACCTGGCCAGACAGCACAGGTCTAGGAGATGTGTCTGTGCCATTCTTTTTGTTGGGGGAGGAGGACATGGACTGACAGTCCCTGGGGAAGATGTCACAGCTGTCAGCCTTTCAGAGTCATGGACAGGACAGCAGTTCCCATGACTGGCTCATGTTCTTTCTCCAGGAAGGTGGCTCCCTTGTTGAGGGTAACTAGAAGCATCTGAGGGCATCTATGTTCTCATGTCCACCTTTCTCCAGAAACCAAACCAGGATCACAAAGAAATGGATCTGAACAGGCAAATTTGGGGGCTTCTGCATGGATAACTTGCAGAAGAGCCACAATGCATGCATGCATACCTTACGGTCTAATTATTGCAAAATCAGACCATCCCAAAGGGTCTCCACTCATTCCAGCACCCCAGAGCTGGGCTCCCTAGACCTTAATATGCATCAAAATCACCTGAAGCATTTGTTAAAATGCAGATTGCCAGGCCACCCCCAAAGTTTCCCATTTAGTATGCCTTGGAGGAGACTTGAGAATTAGCATCTCTGGCCAGACCTCAGGTGATGTTGATTGGTTGGGCTGGGGGCCACACTTTGAGAACTACAGCTTTTTAAGAGTAACCAAAATCTCACAACAAAATGAACTGATCACAGAGCAGCCAGACCAACAATGAGATCTTCCCACTATGGGGCGTTCCTGCGCCTGAGGGTGGACACGTGCAGGAAAGAGACACCTGGAGTGGCCTGGCATTTTGCAGCCAGCCAGGATTCAGAATATGGACAAGCGTTTCCAGTAACTTCAAATACTGACTTAATTTTAATTTAGGAATATCCCACTTTGGCAAACACTCATAGCTCTTTTAGGTTACTAGTGAAGTAGTCCACAGTCAAAAGCAAAAATAAAAAGCTAGAGAATGGGGCTTCGTTTTCCAGTGAGGGCTGAAGGGCTTTCACTTTGGGGCCAATTCTTGCCCCTTCAGTTTTTCCACTCACGTTCCATCTAGAGAGAAGTCTGGCCTGGGATGGACTATTCTCAGTTTCCCAGGTGGCTGGCCTCTGGGATTGTCCCCTCTTTCTTTCCCTGTCTCCCTGTAGATCTGCTCCTATGTCACCCTGACATATGGCAGCCTTGAGATTGCACTGTATCCTCGCTCAGCCACTCCTGCTGTTTTCCAAGGCTGTGGCTGCTGGAAGTTCTTCTGGACGCCCAACCTAAATCCTTGCTACCCAGCGCATTTCTTGTTGCTGGGTCCTTGTTAGATGGAGAGGACCTGCTGTGAACTTGCACTGTCTTCCCGTCCTCTCCTCATCCACTCCTTTCTCCTCAGGTGGGGCTGCCCCTCCTCTCCCTAGGGTGGGTGCCTACCTGATGATATAGCCCTTGAGGATCCCATTCTGGTGGCTCTCGGGAGGTGGCTGCCACTGGATCATGATGGACTGGTTGGTCCGGCCACTGGCGATGACATTCTGTGGAGGGGCTGTAGGAGGCTCCTCGGGGAGGGAAACCCTGTACCAGAAAACAATAAGCGTGAGTGGGCCTTCGCCCAGTCTCTGGGGACAGAACAGAACTGTAAGGGATATGAGGAGGCCAGCCTCATCCTGCTCTGTCCCTGGATGATTCTGAATACTTGCTGTGGGCTTTGGGGCCAGCCACTTAACATCTCTGAGCTTGTTTCTGTAAAAGAACTGTGATAAAGCTCTATTTGCCTGCCTTGCATGACTGGTTGAAGCTATATAATACACTATATAAGTATATAATATACTATATAAGTATATAATACACTTACATATAAGTGTATAAGTATATAAGTATATAATACACTATATAAGTATATAATACACTATATAAGTATATAATACACTATATACGAACCTTTTAAAATCACTATGAAACACTAGGGTGGGCTCAGTTGGTAGAGTGCTGCTCTGCACTCTTTGAGGACCCAGGTTCGATCCCCAATACTGCAAAAACAGGAGAAGGATGTGGCAATCCACTCCCGAAGCAATCCAGAAACAATCAGCCATTGAAAACCCTGTGAGCCTCCCTATGAGTCAGACCCAACTCAATGGCACCTAACAACAACAACAATGAAACACCAAATGTGTGTTATCTTGTGTGGTTTGTTTTATTTTTTTGAGAGAAGGTCTCATTATATAGCCATGGCTGGCCTGGAACTCACTATGTATCCCAGGCTGGCCTTGAGCTCGAGATCATCCTGCCTCAGCCTCCTGTGGGACTGCAGGCATGTGCCACAGTGCCTGGCCTGAATGCATGCATTTTTGGTGTAGCTGAGGGACACAGGCCTTGATTTCCCATTTGCAGATGAAGCGCCTATTGGGGCGGATGAGGTCATGGATTGCAAGTGTTCCAGAAGCAGGAGCGTGAGATAGTCACTGCTCACTGGCCAGCTGGTGGCGTGCTCTAACCAGGCCTCCTTACCTGACCAGCTGAGCCCCAGGCTGGACAGGTGGGCATGGTGTGGGGGAAGGAGCCCAGTGCTCCACCCGCCTTCTAGAGCCATGCACGTTTCTTCCTCGGGCATTGCTAGGGAACGTGGTGTTCCTCCTAAGTATATTTTTCACATCACTGACACTTATCCATTAAAAACAGAAGTTAATTATTTTTGATGGATGTCTTTCCCTTTTTGTTTATTTTATGTTTTTGCTTTCTGATGGATAGCTTTGCAAATAGTACTGCGTGCTCCAATGTTTTTGTAAAGGGTGGAGTGCAGTGATTTAACCTTTTTCATGGTGACTCAAGGCCATTAGTATGAGGCCATTATTAGGAAGATGAATCAGTGGTACACAATGAAGCTGGGGGGGAACAGAATGTGGAGGGTGGTTTTCCTCCTGAACTTTGAGACCCCCTACTGTGATGTTTTGGCTTCCAAAGAGCTGGGGCCATCTTGGTTTGTTCAATGTACCACCTCCAGAGGGCCGAACACAGCCTGGCACATAGTAAGTGCTCAATAAATGATGAACACAAAAATTCTCCTACAGCTGCTCCCCATGCTAAGTTGCTACCCATAACTTCTCCTTCCTCTTGGAATGTCTTGCCCCTGGGGTGTCAACTTTAGGAGAACCCAGGGACCTGAGTTTATTGGACCAGTGAAAATCAAGCATGATCGACAGGAGCCAGGAGTTTCTTACCAAGCACTGAAAGGTGTCTTTTGTTTTTTTGAGAATAGGTCTCACTATGTAGCCCAGGCCTGGAACTCACGATTCACACCGGCCTCAGCCTCCTAAGTGCTGGGATTACGGGTGTGTGCCACCATGCCCAGCTGGAAGGGCATCTTTTGAAGAGCTAAGTGCACAGTTTTGGTGCACATGATATGCTATACAACCACCCTGACCTCTTGCACGGTGACTTCTTCTCCCTAGAGGCAACTGCTTATTCTATGGGGTGATTTGGATAGAGTTCAAGTTCTACCTAAAAGGCCGTTCCTGTGCGATGCTTTGATATGGCTTACCTGTTGCTTTTATTCAATGTCCATCATTTTATAAAAGCTTTGCTAGAACCTGCCAGGGTCTGGCATTGTGGCAAGGCAGTGGATGTGGAAACCCGAGGACATGCTGCATCTCTCTGAACTCTGCATCCCTTTAACAACGATGCCAGCCCATGGGGCCGGGGAGGAGAGTGAAGTCAGGCTTTGAAATTCCACAGCTCACCGTTATAGGGCTGACTCTAGGTGATCCATGCTTATCATGCACCAGGCTTTGCCTACAGCATCATCTCATTTAATCCTCACACTGTCCCCAAGAGGTACCCATGCATAGCATTACCCAAGTCGACGGATGAGGAGACCCAGGACTCAGGGGCTCAGAAACACAGAGTCAGAACTCGCCTCGTGGCTTGCCCCACTGTCCATGCAGGCTGGGCAGTAGCCAGTAGCTCCTGTGTAGCCCCTGCCTTGGCTAGCGCTGAAGAGATGTGTCCCAGGCAATGCGTGCTCCCCTCACCTCTCAGTGTCCTTGCTGAACTGTCCTTTGCCCACATCGTTGACGGCACAAAGACGGAACTGGTAGGAGCGTGCAGGAACCAAGCCCTTGACCATCACTGAGGTGGCTTCAGGGTCCACGCTGGCCAGGAGTATGGTCCAGGGGGCATCTGCAGGGACAGAGGGTGGGAACAGAGGTGGGCATCTGGACAGGGACTAGACATCTACCCTTCTTTGCCAGCAGGGGGCCAGCCTCCTTTGGGCTGGCAGGAGGGTGAGCGTCAACCTCACTTGGTCTGACAGAAGCCACCATGTCACTTTTCTGGGTTCCACTAGGCTGCATGACCTGGGGGATGGAGGGCGCTGGGAGGGAGCAAGGGCTCATGGGAATGGAATTGCTTATGTCTTTCCCATCAAACTGATGGGATCTGGGCAAAGTGCCTTGAGAACACTGTTCAGATTACACCTGCCAGTTTTGGAGTTCACAGGTTGAGGATTTGGAGAATAATTTTCCTTTCTTTTCCTTTCCTTTCCTTTTTCTTTCTTTCTTTCTTTCTCTCTCTCTTTCTCTCTCTCTCTCTCTCTTTCTTTCTCTCTTTTTCCTTTTTTGCTTTCTTTCTTCCTTCGTTCCTTCGTTCCTTCCTTCTTTCCTTTCTCTCTCTCTCTCTCTCCCTCTCTCTCTTTCTCCCCCGCCTCTTTCTCTCCTTTCTTTTTCCTTTTTTGCAGTACTGAGGGGCTGAACCCAGGGCCTCATGCATACATTTTTGGGTGACCTGTACCAATGAGTTGCACCCCAACTCCTTTTTAAATTTTTTATCTTGAGACAGAGTCTCACTGAATTACACAGGCTGCCTCTGGCCTTGAACCCTCGATCCTCCTGCCTCCGCCTCTGGAGTCGCTGGGATTATAGGTGTGTACCACTGCACCCAGTTCAAATTTTTTTAAAAAAAAGCAAAAATAATAGCCACCATCTTTGAGGCTGCCACGGCACCCGGCCCTGGTTATGCAGTCCCTGCACATTGTCCTGTTTGGGGATCAGGACAACCTAGCGGGCAGAGACCACGGTTCTCTTTACAGACCAGGGCGCAGAGGCTGCTGGGGGAGAGTCTGCCCAGAGGCACAGGAGCAGGAAGTGGGGGTCTGGGGTGCCTCGGGGTGCAGGCTGGTGCTAGTGGGGGCCCTTACTGTTCTCCGATATCTCCAGGACGTAGCGGATCAGCGGGCTGTTGCCGTCGAAGGGCTTGGCCCACGTCAGGTTGATGGCGCGCCTCTCTGCAGTGCTAAGCGTCGCCACGGGGTGCTCAGGGGCATGGGGCAGCTGCCTGGAGGAGAGACGTGTGTGGAAGGGCCGCCCCAAGGGGCCGAGAATCGGTGACGGGGACACGGAGGATTAGATTGGGTGGGGCCTGTCCTTCCATGACACGTTGTGCTGGACGCAGAACACGGCTTTCTGGCCGGCCACACGGAGAGTCTGCTCTCTGGAGCTTCAGCCCATTGGCCTAACCCTCCTCCCACCCCTGCCCCCAACAGGGCCCTCATTGAGCTGAGGGAGGGGCCTGAAGGGAGCTCAGCGCATATCCTAGGGGACCTGGGGAGGCAGGGCCCACGTGAGCCTTGTGCCCCCCTGAGCCGTCCCGGCCCTATTGTTGCCTCCACCCGGCTGGCCCTTACCTGACTCGAAGGTGGGCACTGCGGGAGTCGTTGCCACCAGCCGACAGCACCCGGCACGTGTACGTGCCGATGTCCCCCGACCACGTCTGGGAGATGTGCAGAGAGCCGTTCCTGTCCAGGCGGATGCGGGGATTGGTCTCCACAGGCAGGGTGGCCCCGTCCTTCTCCCACACGTATCTAGGAGGAGGAAGGGCTGGTAAGCGTGGCTGTCGGGAGCGTTCCCAGTGTGGCCTTGCTAAGGTGGGTGAGGGGCAATCCCAAGCTGTGGGGCTGGGAGGGGGCTGTGGAAGGCAGAGAGTGTGGGAGCCCATCCCTCCCGCGCAGGGTGCCAGTCAGGGAGCATTGAGGTACTAAGTCCTTATTGGTCGTTTACACCTTCAGTTCAGGTCTGGGTCAAAACATGTTGCTTCTGGCTGGAAGCCATTGCGGAAGAGCCGGCACAGAAGGGCCAGCGAAAGCTACTCTCCTGCAGTGGTTATAAGATTACATCTGGAAACAGAATGAAAGTTTCCACATAGACTACATCTTGGAATTAGTTTTTATGAAGGGGATCATTAGATCGATGCATCACTGTGACAAATTGACTTTAGTGTCCAAAAAATCACTTTAGCTTCGGTCAGTCCGTACAAAAGGGGATTTGAGAAATTACACGAGTGCTGGTGCCTGACAATAAGAAATATCTCCTCTGGAATGGTGCTGGAGAAAACACAGCCATTATCCTCGTCATTAACATGGAGGGCTGGCCGGGCTGGGGTTAGGAGGCCATGATGTCCCCTGGGGAAGGCCAGCCATGGCTCTCAGAATGGAGGGGAGGAACTCGGTGATGAGTGAGGTGCCCCCAGCGACCTGTGGGTCAGGGTGTCCACCTGGAATGGTGACATTTTATTTTATTTTATTTTATTGTTATTATTCTTTTTAGCTTAAGAAACAGAAGTTTATTTCCTCATAGCTCAGGAAGCTGGAAGGACATCATCAAGGTGCCTACAGTATTGGTTTCTCCTTGGCTTGCACACAGGGTTTTCTTGCCATGTCCCCATCATGTCTTTTTCTTGGGTGCCCTGCCATCTATTCCTTAGAAGCTGTCTTGGACTAGGGCCCCATCCTAGTGACCTCAGAACGCGAGGAGAAGCACTCTACCAACTGAGCTAAACCCCAGCCCTGAAACATGGTTAGAGGTCAGTAAAAGTTATCAGTGAATGTTTTTTCCTGGCACAACATATTTATATTGATGATTTCTAGTGATCCATCCAGCCACCTACCCACCCAACCATCCATCTTGTCTTTAAAGCTCCCTTTTCCTCTTAATAAACGATCGTATACATTTATACAAGACATTTCCATACTACTTCTTAAAAAATCAGATGCAGGGTGTTTTAATACAGTTGCCTTACCTGTTAACTGGTTTCCTAATGTTGGAGATACAGTTTATCTCCTTTTCTTCTGATATTATAGTTAATGCTGTGATGAACATCTTTATGGCAAAATATTTCCATGTATTCTAAATCACTTCTTCAAGGTCATATTGGCAGCAGTAAAACTGTCAAGTTCGTTTTTAAGGTTTTTAATAATATTTACAAACCAACAACAGTAATCACCTTCTATTCTTCTCTTTATCTAGAAAAGAATCTTCCTTGGTAGCATTTGTGGGAAGGGCAGGACTTTCCTTAAAAGCAAATCTCCTTGCAGAGAGTCATTCCTGCTAACAAAACCACTGTGGCATCCTTTGGGTCACAATGTCGTACTTCAGGAAGCATACATCACTGCCTGGGAAGTATTTGTGCCAAAGCCACTGAACTTGAACCTAATCAGCAGGTACTTGATCTAATTAAAAATACAGGGACTAAAAGAACAAGTTAACACCACTAGAAAGTAGCTAGCCAAATCCAGAATGTGGGATATTCTACAGTGGGGTCAACAAACTATGGCCTACTGCTTGCCTGGGTAAATAAAGTTTTATTGGAATGCAGCCATGCCTATATCTTAATATACTGTCTATGACAGCTTCTGTAATATAGAGTTGAGTAGCGGTGGTAAATATTCTATGATTTCCAAAGCCTATAATATTTATGTTTGGCCCTTTACAGAATAGTCGGCTGACCTCTGTCTTACAGGATCTGGTTTCTTCAACAGATCAATTACATGAAAACAAAACAAGACAAAAATAAAGACAGAAATAAAAAGGAAAGAGTCCTTTCAACAAATAGTGCTGGAACAATTGAACTTCCACATGCAAAAACACGACTCTAGTTACAGACCTCACACCCTTCAAAAAATTAATTCAGAATGGATCCCAGACCCCAACGTAAGATGCAGAGAGATAAAAATCTTAGATGATGACAGAGAAAATAGAGATGACCTTGTGTTTGGATCTGCCTCGTCAGACACGATACCAAAGGCATGATCTGAGGAAGAAAGCATTGATAAACTGGACTTTGTTAAAATTAAAAATGTCTGCTCTTCCATAGAAACCGTCAAGAGAATAAAAAGAAAAGCCACAGGCTGGGAGAAAATTGTTTGCACAGCAAATGTCTGCTAAAGCACTTGTATCCCAAATGTGCAGAGAATTCTTAAAACTCCACCGTAAGGAAGCAACCTGATTAAAAAGAGGGCTGATGTCCTTGACAGGCACCTCCCCAAAGAAGAGGCACAGAAGGTAAATAGCACATGAAAAGACGCCCTGAATCATATATCAGGGGAACGCACATTAAAACAGTGATGAGATCCATTTCACAGCGGTTCGAATGGCCAAAATCCAGAACAGTAAAGTCACCGAGAGCTGGCCCTGGAGAAGCCCACCCATTCATTCCTGGTGGGAAGGCCAAATGGACTACCCTAGGGTTTTAGTGGTTTCTTTAGAGTATGTTTAACTAAACATACTCTGACCATTATTTTCCATAAATAAAAGTTAAAAAAAGAAAATCTCCAAGTCCATTCAACTCAGTAGGGAAGAAACTTTCCAAAATAATCTACAATTTTATAACTAGCTGCTAAACATCTTTGATAGGTGGTTTTTAGGGGCCGTCTTGGCTTTATGTAATAAGAGACAGTCCTCAGAAAATTTTTACAGGAGGTGTAAAAATATTTAGTTACAAGGTTCTTCATAATGAGATTTCTTTGTATTAGCAAAATTTTAAAATAATGCAAATATCCAGCAACAGTGATCTGGTAACATAAATTATGTTTTGTCCACACAACAGACTCCTGAATAATCATGTAATTGAACTGACACAAAAATATTTATTGACATAGGATGAGAGACATAATGGGTTCTTAAGGGAAAAAGCAGATTAAGGAATGGCATATTTCTAGTTTTTATAAAATGGAATGGATTATGTCTCATTAAGGAGAAAAGATAATTCTACTTTTCTTCCCTGTCCCTCATTTTTTCCTTATCTGCATTTTCTGTTTTCCTCCTAAATGAAATGGATTTATCATATAGGAAAAAATTAAAATATTAATATTAATAATGGCTAAAAGTGGATTGTAGAGATTTGGTCTAGATCTGGGCTCAAAACATGAAACAGAAACATTTCCTTCTACAATAGTTTTGGAGGCTTTTCACATAGGCAACTTCCACCTGCCCAGCTCTCCCCACTAGGGCTTGGCTTTGTCCTGAAACTGTGTCATGTGCAATTTGCATGGCCAACGCTTTAGTGTGATCTGGCCATTCAAATACATTCTTTTTTTTTTTTTTTGGTACTGGGGCTTGAACCAGGGCCCAAGTCCTAGACCACTGAGCTGCACCCCTAGCCCATTTTTTTTTTTTACTTTTTGAGATGGGGTCTCACTAAGTTATGCAGCCTGTCTCAGGTCTCGAACTTGCGATCCTCCTGCCTCTGCCTCCCGAGCCGCTGGGATTACAGGCATGCACCATCGTGCCTGGCTCCATTCAAATATGTTCTGTGTCTCTCATTAGGGGACCCTGTTGTGTTTTATGGCTAGAACAGGGTCTTGATCACATTAAGATCATGTGGTGTTTACTGCTGAAGTCTGTTTCCATCACCAATTTATCTCAAGGTGGAGGGCAGTGGGCGCCTCCACTGTCCAAGGAAGACCGGCTGGGTGGGGAGATGTAGGGCTGGCCTTGGGGACTGGCTCTGCCAATTTGGTGGGATAAGGGACCCATTTTGCTCTTTCCTCGGTGCCCTTGTGTAATCCCCGTTACTCAGGAGGCTGAGGCAGGAGGATCACAAATTCGAGGCTAGAGGCAGCTTGTGCGACTTGGCAAGACCCCGTCTCAAAATAAAAAATGAAAAATGGAGTGGGGGTGGAGCTCAGTGGTAGAGCATTTGCCTACCATGCTTGAGGCCCTGGGTGCAACTCCCCAGTACCGGGGTGGGGGGAGTGTTACTGAATTACTATAGCTTTTCGTTATTATAGAGTTTTTCAATTAATGGATGTTGATATGTATTACTGCATCGTGGGGGGGGGGGTTGGGCTGAGACTCTCAGCAGTATAAAGATGTGGGTTTTCCCCGAAGAACTGGAGTATCACTTTTTAAAAGAAAAAGCTAACAAAACCAGGAATAAGTAGTCTGGTTTATCTGCCAAAAGCGTTCCAACTACATCTATGTGATTTCAGGGCTTGTGTTTGCATTTGTGCCGGCACGTAATGCTTGTCCCAAAGGTCAGCACAGCACGTTTAATGAGGGGTTTCTCAAACTGGCCCTGGCCATGGGTTCTCTGAGAATTGGTGGCCCTCAGAACCTAGAGCTCCTTGGGGAAGAAGCTTGGCTCCCACCTCCCATGGAGTGTGGCTAGCAGACTGTTCTCTGCCTGGTGACCACCAGAGGGCGCCCCAGGTTGCGGTTGCCTGGTGTGGCTGATGGGAGGCCATTTTTCCGGGAGGCCATTTTTCCAGGAGGCCGGCTGGCCCTTCCAGCAGGGACGCTGATTATGTGACAACCACACTGTTCATTAGAACAGCAGTACGTGGGGTGCCTTCGCTCCTAGGGAGGCAGTTACATTTGTTCCTTGGCCCTTGGGAGCTCCTGGGACAGAAGGAGGGGCCCCCTTCCTCCTGGTTTTTGTTCCCGAGGCCTTCCTGGGTAGGAGGGGTTGGCCCAGGTGTCCTTGTCCAAGTGTGGGAGGGTCCTGGCTTGGCTTCCACACCTTGGTGGCTGCTACTCCCACAGATGCCCCTCCCATCCCCTCTCGAGTGGCTTCCAGAGAGGGACCCAGCTCCCTGGAGGCCAAATCCTGTACCAAGGTCCTGGCTTCCCCCTGTGGGGTGACCTCTCATGGGCACTTTCCCCTCAAATGCCTCTCTTGGAGGGTCACCCCAGGGGTTGGCTCCCGGTCCCAGCCCTATGGCTGCTCCTGTGTCTTTGCACCCAGACCCTTCTGCTGGGAATTTCAGAATATGATGTGACCATCCTATGGGACTTAAGTTCACTGGTCCACACAAAACTAGCCAGAGGGTCTGAGACCTGGGGTGGGCCATGGAGATGCTAAGCGAGGCCCTGGAACACAGAGAGTGCGACCATCTCTCCCGGCCCCAAATGCCTTCCTTTCCCTCCTCTCCCTCCTGCCTTCCTCTTTCTCCCACTTTTCTGTCCCTTCCTCCTCCCCTGCCCCTCAGAGCAGCTCAAGGCCGCTCAGTCCCCAGCATTCGCTTACCATCTTCTCTGCCTTGCCCCTGGGAATGGTCCCCAAAGGAGACGTGTGGCCTTGGAGGCTGCGCCGTCCTCCCTGGTGTCCCTGGCTTGGCTACGCGCCACCCTACGGGCTTCCCCTCCCCACCTGCTTTGCAAGAGCCGAGCGAGTACCTGACGGCGACTCGGGGGTCGTGGGTCACCCCGCACACCATGGAGGCCTGTGTGCCCTTGATGACGCTCTGGTCCTGGGGCGGCTTGGTGATGCGGGTCCGAGCTGCAAGACACGCAGAGACAGCTCTGTGAGCGGGGATACGGACTCCGGGATCTCGGTGTGACCAGGTGCGCGAGAGGAACGCACAGGAGTTGATTCCGGGCTGTGTGGCTGGATGCGGTGATGCAATGGGGCAGAGCAGATGCAGGGACGGGTCTGCCATAGCCCCGGGCGGGTTAGAAGGACAACGTGCCTCTGTGGCCCCAGAATTCTCAGCAGTCACCCGCAGAGTGCGGGCTCATTTAATTTTGCTCACAAATCCAGGTGAGGGGCGGAGACACAGAGACTTTCGGGTGACCAGGGCCATCTTCCTGGCCTATCGGTCACCTGGCTGGGGTAAACGCAGCGTCTGAGGATGTCCAGTGTAGGGCTCTCCCCACCAGGGCTCAGCCTGGAAGGGTGGTCATGTGTCTTTGGGGTGGGGTGTGGCCCGGAAGGAGCCTGAGAGGTCCTGAGGGCAGGACCAGGCACTTGGCCAGGTGGCCTGCTGGGAAGCAACCCCCCTGGGGAGCCGCCTCGCCCACAGCCCCGAGCATCCTCTAGCTGCTTTCTCAGCAGCAGAGAACTTAGCTGAGTGGCGGTGACAGACACCGTCTGGCCCGCAGAGCCTGAGGTATTTACTATCTGGCTCTTCGCAGAAAACATTTTGCTGATTTCTGCCCTGAAATATCCCAGGACGGCTCTGTCCTCCCCTCAAAGCATCTCAGCTCAGCCATGCACAGCGTGGACTCCCCGGGCCGCTGCCTCACTGGCGGAGCCTCGGCCTCCTGGTCCCTGGCCTCTGAATTGATCTTTCACTGTCCTTCTGATGGGAAGCACCCCGCCTGGGGCAGATGCAGGGCGGAGACAAGGTGCCGAGAGCACGTTCCCCTGGGTGTTCTGTGATGCCCACACGCGTGGAGACGCCGCCCCTGGCCACTCACCCCACACGACCAGGTCTGCCGAGGCCTCGTCCACCCCCCGAGAGTTGGTGGCCAAACAGGAGTAGGTGCCGGCATCAGAGATGTGCGTGGGGCTGACCAGCAGGCTGCCCGACTCCAGCAGCGTGAAGCGCGGCAGCTGCACCGAGCCGCTGGCCAGGATGCGCTCCCCTGCGGGGGACACGGGGTGGTCAGCCTGGGGCCTCGGGACACCCTCAAGGGGCTTGGGCCGGGCTTGAGGCTGGGTGCACCCCCAGCCTGGGATCCCGATACTCCCCCCCTCCCCCCGTCCCCCGCCGCCACTCTGTCTGCCCTTCGTCGGGGCAGGCGGGCTCTGTCTGCCCAGGACGGCGGCCAGGCACAGCCTGAGGCAGCCGTGTCTGGGCTGGGTGGCGGCGGCGGGAGCCAGGCTGACAAGGTGGTGACAGGAAGCCTGCCGCAGGACAGGATGCTTCTGGAGAAAGTCACCTTCAGGGGAGCGGAGGAGAGGGAGAGATGGGAGGGAAGAGGACAGGGGTGCGGGGAGGGACGAGGTGTCCCCAGCTGATGCCTGGTCAGGATGGACATCTGCAGGAGAGTGGGGTCCAGCCTGGCCGGAGAGAGAGAGGGGCCGAGACAGAGAGGAACAGAGAGAGAGATGGGGGTATAGGGAGGGACAGAGAACCTTCGTGCACAGGTACTGGTGACTTTGCCTGTTCTAAAGCCCTGCCCAGGCAGACGGGGTTTCCATGTGGGTCTGTAGGGCAGGTGTGGACATCTGCCCATGTGAGCTGGGGGGGGGGGGCGTCAGGGAGCTCAGCCTCTGGCTTCCATGTCTGGGCTGGTGCCAAATGTGCCTACCTCATTCCACAAGCATTTATGGGGTGCCTACTATCTGGGGTTTAGCTCAGTGGGTAGAGTGCTGCTCTGTGCACTCGGAGGCCCTGGGTTCGATCACCAGCCCCACAAAAATGGGAGGACCTGGCATCCCACCCCCGACAGAACCCCAAAGCAATTAGCCTCTGGCAAACCCTATACATAAGAGACAAGCACTGACACAGTGCCAGGCATGGCACAATGTTAGGGAGTGTTTTGTTCTGTTGTACATTAGGTCTTTATGTGTCGGATCTGACTTGACAGTACCTAAGAACAACAACAAACTGTCTGCCAGCCTCTGTTCTAGACTCTGGGGAGAAGGCTGGGGACCAAGCCGAGCCTGCCCCCACCCCTGGCTTTACAGAGAGACAGTGCTAAGGGAAGGAAGGACTGAGCGTGCCCTCTGCGAGTCAGCAAGTGGGACAGAGAGTGGGCATGGGGCATTGGGGCCCGGAGGTGAGGCCCCCAGAGGAGGCAGCACACAGGGCTTTGGTGGCCCAGTCGCCCAGAGCCCTGAGCTGCCCTGGGGAGGAGGGACTGGCTCCCACCACCCACCGGCTCTCACGTGCCCACCATCTGTTAGTCCTCACGGCTTCCCAGGTACAATGCAAGTCTATTACATGTGTGTGCATCATCTGGTCATTATGCTACCCTGAGGTATGTGTGTTATTGTCCCTGCTCTACAGATGGGGAACCTGAAGCTTGGAGTGAGTTAATAATTCCCCCAAGGTCACAGGTCTTAGAAGATGCAGAGCTGGGCCTGGAGCCCAACAAGGCAGCCAATATTGCATACTGTGATGTTGAAGATGTCCTCTTGGGTTGTACAGTGCACAACCTTTACAACTGTTCATGGAGAACCCAACCAGACTGACTCTTGCATTTAGTTTTGAGGATTGTCCTTGACTGTCACATGGCTACACCCTCTGAAGGTCCATCCCATCTACCTTTCTGCCAAGTGATAGCTGGCCGGGGTGCCCCTGAGGTCTCACACGCCAGTACCACCGACATGCCGTCAATCACTGTGCTGTCCAGGGGGCCTCTGGTGATGTTGGGGGCGATGCCTGCAGACAGAGAGTTGGGTGTGTTAGCCACACCCGAGGAAGGCCTCCCAGCCTGAGGGCCAGCAGCTCTGGACCCACCAAGGGCCAGGCTATGTCCTTCCCCTCCCCATGCCATCCCTGGTATTGTAGGGCCTTCTTTAGGGAAGGACGTGGGCGTCCTGATGAGGCCCACGAGGACTCCCTGAGCCACCTGCCATGGAAAGACCCAGGTGATGCCAGCCCACCATGCCTGGATCCTCAGGTCTCCACTAGGGGAAACTGAGGACCCAGAGGGCAGTTCCCACCACCCACGACGAGGTAAGTGGGACTTGTCCTCCATCGAACGTGGGCCTGAGGCTCTGGCTTGTTAAAGAAAGCAGGTGAGGACCTAGTGCAGTTTCTCCTCTCTAGAAGCCCAAGCAGGTCCTCTCCCTGGGCTGGGTTGGCTCCGCCCCTGACCCACGGTCAGCAGAGACCCCGGAGCTCAGCCCTGGTCTCATAGCTCTGTTTCCCAAGGGCAGGGGCTACATTTTGGCTCCAGGACGCCGGGAGGGCTCTGGGGGAGCGAGACCCCCTCCCAGCTCACAGGCTGCAGAGCCAAGGGTGTGGCTGGCTGGTGCCACCATGCCGCTGCGCTCAGGATGGCCTCCTGGGACCCCAGTTCTGTGTGACACATGCTGTTCCACGAGGCTCCGTGGTTGGGAGGGACGGTCCCCCTGGGCAGGAGGGCTTGGGGGCAGGACAGGGGAGAGACCGACTCACTGGTGACGGCCAGGTAGGTGGAGGTCTGCACCTCGCCGGCCGAGTTGCGGGCGAAGCACTGGAACATGCCCGTGTCGTCAGGCACCAGGCCGCTGATCTGCAGGCCGCCGTTGCTGTGCTGCCGGAAACGGGCCAGCTTGTCCACCTCCACCACGGCGGCGTCCTTGTACCAGGTGATAGAGGGAGGTGGCACTCCTGGGCAGAGATGGGGCCAAGTCACTATGACGTCAGCTGCCCTGGGCCCCTCCCTGGCTGCAAGGCTTCCCCGGGGGTGTGTGGGGCATCCTTGTCTCTAGAATTCCCAGAGGGGTGCCTTGTGGTCTGGGGAGTGGGGGAGGATGTTCTTTGGCAATTCTGAAATTTCGAGAAAGTAGAAAGAGCTTGGGATCTGTTTACCTTGGACAAATGATTTTTAGATTTTTTTTTTTTTCTTTTTTATGGCAATGATTAGCAGAGCTTTCTGTTTGCTGTGGGAACATCCTGGTAGGGGTATGGATTCCAAACCCACTTGACAATGGAGCCCGTGACTAGGAGCATGAAGAGGGGCCATGGGATGCTCTCTCCTCCCTGGTCTGCACACAATGGTGGACAGGGACTCCCCTGTCCCTTGGTCTGGCACACTCTCCCCAGAGCTCCCTGACCTGTGTCCCTCTGGTCTCTGCTCAAATGTGACCTTCCAGAGGTGCCTCACACCTGCAGAGGGGCCCCCACCACTCTGCTTCCCCCGATCCTGCTGGCTTTTGCTCCCTGCGCCCGTCCACCCTGCCGTCCGCTGACTGTGTCATTCATCAGCCCCGATGCTCATCCTTTCCCGTCGCAGCGTCTAAGAGACCGGGGTGTGTCTCACAATCTGAGGCATGTCATGACTTAATTGGCAGCCTTTTTTCTTTCTTAGTGGCACATAAAATAGTGGCACATCTTATGAGCCATGGCATTTGAGATGAGATGAAATAAGGGCGTCTGTATTTGTTTATTGGTTTGCGCATCTCCTTCATGAGAATGTAAGTTTTAAAATAGCAGGGATCGGCAGTGTGGCTCATTCTGTAGCCTTTGGAAGGTATCTGCTGCCTCAGTGAGCGGCTCTTTGCTTTCCCCCAGGACTTCAAAAGGGCGTCATTGTTGCCGCCAGGGCCGCACTTTGACTTAGCTGACTCCAAAGGAGGGAGGCTGAGGACAAGAGAAGTAGAAATTCCCCAGTACCTGTGGTGCGGAGGGAGCGGGTGCATAGGAATAGCGAGAGGAGGTAGCGGAACACGGGGCCCAGCAAGTCTGGGCAAGAGGCCCCCGGGTCTGTGAGTTCTGACATTGCGGTGATTTGGCATTGTCTACAACCCTCAAATTACAGGCAATCTGGGTCTGTCACCTGTCCTGAAATTACGGTAATTTGGGTTCATTTGCAACCCTCAAGTTAACCGCGATTACGGTAATTGGCCTGTTTGTTTCCAGGGGTGCCTGCTCTCTGCCAGCTGACACTCCTGGAGACGGAGGTGGGCTCCAGAGTTGTCAGGACAGGGACAGGAGAGGCTGAAGGTCTGGTCCTGGCCCCTCACCCAGGCCACAGAGTTACCTTTGGCCCGACAGGGGATGTCCACTACTTTCTCCATCTCCGCAGTGATGTGTCTCTCGGGCTCCTGGACAAACTGAGGCGGCTCTGCAGGGGAAGACCAGGGAGGGGACCGGAGCCATGCTCCTCTTGATCTAGCCACTGCCAGGGTGGCACCTATCCACCCCCTACCTCCTGCCTCAGCTCACCCAGCACCGAGAGGCGGGCGCCCCGGGTGGCGGGGGCCACGCTGCTGCTGCGTAGCACCGCCTCACACTCATAGTAGCCGGCGTCACCCGCTGTGGGGTTGGTGATGGTCAGGCGGCGGTTGTAGTCACTGAGGCCTCCCGTCACGGGCACTCCGTCCTTCTTCCAGTTGATGTGCAGTTTGATCAGTGGCCTACAGGGGTGAGGGGAGGCCAGTGTCCAGCCAAAGATGGCTGGGCAGGGGTGGGACGGAGCACTGGTGAGCTGGCTCTGGGCAAGTTCCTTCAGAGCTCTGGGCCTCAGTTTCGTCACCTGTACAATGGGGGCAACTGTGCCAGCCCTGGGTGGCTGTGAAAGTGGGCGTGTGCGTGCAAGGTAAGTGCTGGGAACAAGCTGGGACACGGTTGTAATTGCACATGCGGCTCTACAGAGCTGAGCAGCCCAGGCCAGCGACTCCCCTCTGCCCTCGGCAGGCTCGGTGCCCCACCAGTGGGGGACTGGGAGGAGGGGAGGACCAGGGCGTGAACATACCAGCCACCCACCCCCACCTTCAGGAGAAGCGAGGGTGAGTTCGGTCCCTTCCCCACAATGACTGGACCCTGCACCCCCAAACTCCAGGGCACCCCCGTCCAGCACTCTGCTGGTTTCCAGGACAGAGCTTCCCCGGTGGGGCTAAGGTGGTTGCAGGAGGAACTCAGAGGGCCCTGGAAAGGGAGCTCTGGGGCAGTATAAAGGTTGGACACACTAGCTTGATGAAGTTAGCTTTTTCGCTGCAGAACTTCTCAGGGCCTTTATTGTGCACACTTGTGAGAAACCTGGACTCTGGAGGATGATTTCAGAAATGTTGCTCCAGGGGCAGACCCTCCAAGAGTCCTCAGCTGGAGGTAATCAGCTCATCTCAGCACTTAGGCGGATGAGGCTGGTGTCGGCCCCCTCCTTGTATGCTTCAAGGTGAGGTTTGTTCTGGCTTGTTCCCATTTTACATATGGGGAGACTGAGGCCCAGTGCAGGGCAAGAAGCCTGGGTGTCGGGGGGCAGCTAGTTGCATTTCAACCCTGCTATTGGCCAGCTGGGTGGCTCTGAGCATGTTGCTTGCCCTCTCTGAGCTATGGGATAGAGGCACCTGTGCCACATGGTTGCTGGGAGAGAGCAGGTCGTGTGGGAGGCACTGAGCGTGCTGATCTCACGAGGCTCAGCGACTCAATTTTCTCCCACATGAGGGACACAACGGCACCTGGCCCAGGTCTCCCTCCTACAAGGTCCACACTCGTGACCACCGTATGAACCGTCTCCCATGCATGCGTTCCTCCTGCACAGCCCCCCTGCGGCAGGGCTCCAGGCTGCTCCGGGGCGGGAGTGCGCCTCCCCTCCTCTACCCCGACAGCCTGGGCTGAAACCGCTTCCCCGTACCTTCCTAGGCCCCCGTTCTCCCTCTCTTGCCCCTGCTGTGATGGCCGCCCTCCCCTCCTGGGCTCTCAGGGGACTGCATGGACATGGCTTCCGGGACTCTCCAAACCGCAGCTGCGCTCCGTGCACCGCGGCTGGGCTGAGGAGCGAGCGCGGAGGCGGCACCCACCTGGCATTGGCCACACACTCCATGGTCACCTCCGAGGTCCCGGCCACCACGCTGGTGTTCTTGGGCGGGACAATGATGGTGGGCGCGATGGGGTCAGCGGGGCCCCCGACATCTGGGGAGAGGCCAGGCGTTAGTTGGAGGCTGAGGTCAGAAATCCCATCCCTGCCTGGCCAGGCGGGCGCTGAGGGAGACCTCTGTCCCCAGGCGTGGGGCAGGTGGCCTTGGGGCAGCCCACGGCTGCACCTCCAGATTCGGACCGGAACTGTCACCTTCCTCTGCTGACGAGTCACACCGAGTGCCAGGGGGGCCTGTTGGAGACCCTCTGGCCCCAAAGGCCTCCCTCCTTCTCCTACAAGGCCACCATGTCCCTCATCACTCAGCCTGCCCCACTGCCTTCGAGATCTTCCTGCCTGCCTTGGTTTACCTTGTTGACTGACTTGCTCATCGCCTGTATCAAACACGCCACGCTGAGTTGAACAGAGTGCCCCACCCCTCTCCACGTCCACCTGGCAGCAGTGAACGCGACTTTCTTTAGAAATAGGCCCTTGGCAGATGCCACTGGTGCAGATGAGGTCACATCGGGTTGGTGCAAGGGCTCCAGCCCCAGTATGACCAGTGCCCTATGTATAAAAAGATGGCACTCTAGGCACGGGCTGGCAGGGGAGAAGCGACGAGAAGATGCAGCGGAAGCCTGGAAGGATGTGTCCACAAGCCGAGAAAGGAGAGCCAAGAACGCCAGCCGCCACCAGGAGACGGCAGGGGCGGGAAGGACGCGAGCCTTCGGAGGACGTGAGGCCCTGCTGACTGGCTGACAGCAGAGTCCTGGCCTTCAGGGGGACACAGAAGATTCCTGTTGCAACAAGCCATCCTGTTGGTGGTCCATTGTTGCAGAGGGCATAAGAGACCAGTCCACTGGTCCACTGGGGTGGGAGCCAACTGGGTCCTGGCTATGGACTGAATTGGGTCACTGGGGCCATTCATCTGCCGAAGCCCCTGACACCAATGGGATGGTGGCAGAGGTGGGGCGTTTGGGAGCTGATTGGGCTTAGCTGAGGTCACGAAGGTGAGGCTCGCATGATAGGAATCATGTCCTTATAAGAGGAGAAAGAGACCAGAGCACGCTCTCTCTCTGCTGTGGAAGGACCAGCGAGAAGATGGCTGTCTGGAGGCCAAGCAGAGGGCCCACCCCAGCCCCCGGCTCACTGCTCCCTTATCTCAGCCTCCAGCCCCCAGGAGCGGGAGAGCTCAGCTCAGGAGGACCACGGCAGCCCGAGGGTCTGAGGCTCCTGTGGGCTTTGTCGCGGCCCCCCAGGCTGCCTCACAGCCCTGGCCACGACTTCTCTGGCACAGAGGATGACCTCTAGCACATAGTAGGTGCACAAGCACACTCAGCAAGCAGCGAGTGGAACTGGAGCCGGCGTCGTACACCTCCCAGGGTAGATGGTGGAAAGGAAGGGGAGCCTCCCATGAGTGGGTTTTCTAGAAAGAAAGCAGGAAAGGAAAAGAAAGGAGAGGAGAGGAGAGGAAAGGAGAAAAGAAAAGAGAAAAGGAAAGAGAAAAGAAAAAAGAAAGGAAAAGAAGACCCAAATGGTTTGAAGGGAGACGGTGGCTTTCCTTTACTTTCCATTCCTTTCCTTTCCTTTCCTTTTTTTTTTCTTTTTTGTGTTTTTGAATTCTTGGCCGGTCAGCGTAGGCCCAGTATTGGCAGAAACTCCAATATTCTCTGCACACCTGCTCCATGGCTCCTAAAAATACAGCCTGCGAGGATTTTTTCTCCCACAATAGATCTACCCAGTTGGCTCTTTTCCAGGAGCCTCTGGAGGTAGCGGCCGCAGCTGGCCTGCACGGCCCTGGGGTGACAGGGATGGGATGTCCTTTGTGGGGCCGGGAGGAGGACGTGCCACAGCCCTGCAGCCACTCTGGGCCACCCCGGCCAGGCCTGGGCAGGTTTCCTACCTGGACTCTAGGCCTCGTTAGAAAGAGCTCAGGAAGAATGGGAATAAAATGTAAAGATAAAGTGAAAGGAAGGGGCCAGGGAAGGGAGCACATAAAGCAGAGTAATTGCAACAATATAAAGCCTCATGTAGGCGCCGTAAAGAGCGATCGGATTGAAAGCTGCTGATATAGCTGGATCCATAACAGTGTGCTCTAAGTTGTTTATAGCATGCCGGGCGCGCAGGTACCACGGCCCAGATTAATGGGGCACAAGGAAGAGACAGACAGTTAGAGCCCAAGCCTGAGTGCGCTCCACGGCCAGGTAAACAGGCGGCCCTGTGGGCGTGCTGTGGGCGGGTGGGTGAGCAGGGGTTAGAGAATGAAGGCTGCCCCAGGACCTGGGCCAGCTCACCGGCTCGGGGAGAGACAGAGGGGCAAGTGACAGCTGGCAGGGGACATTAGAGCAGGTGGCCAGGCCCAGGTGGCAGCCAGTAGGGCTGGAAGGGAGCCACAGTGTTTGGGGACCTAGGGCACAGGCGGGCAGGGTCTGGGGTTTAGAGAAGCCTGGGTTCAAATCATGCTCTGCCCCAGCTGTCCTGGGGGTGACCTTCATAGGTTACTCCACCGAGTCTCAATCTTCTCAGGAGAAAAAGTGGGATAAAGGCCACCCCCTCTTAGGGCTGTGTGCATTGGGCCCCTGCTCAACCAGCCTTCCCTGGGTGAGCATTTACTGCATGCCAGGACCTGGGGACTCCCCACCAAGTGAGATGGCAGGGTCTGGGAGGAAGTCCTATTGATGCAGATCCTGTCAATGACTCAGAGATGCAGGGGACTGGGGCTGGAAGGAGGGCCCAGGTGGGGAGCCTCGGCTGGTTTGCGGTGAGTGCAGAGTGCCCAGCATGCAGTTGTTGTTGTTGTTAGGTGCCATCAAGTCGAGTCCGACTCATAGCGACCCTCATAGGGTTTTCAATGGCTGACTGTTTTGGGATTGCCTTGGGAGTGGGTTGCCACGTCCTTCTCCCATTTTGGGGTGCTGGGTATCGAACTCAGGACCTCAGAGACTGCAGCACAGCACTCTACCAACTGAGCTAAATCCCAGCCCCAGCACACAGTAGGTGTGCAATAAATAACAGTCCTCTTCCCGAGGATCACCTGCTTGTGCTGGGGAGAGCTGTGCCCCGACCAGACTGAGGGAGGGATCACGGAGTTCCTGGGAGGTTAATGGGAGTTGCAGAGCCTTCGGGGGTTTGGACCCAAAGCGGACATCATCGAGGATGCCAGGCAAGAAAGGGAATCAAGGAGCTCTGCAGCCACCTGCCTCCCAGGCGCCCTTTGAGACATGCGGACCAGTGTGGACCAGTCCTCTGAGACAAATGGCTTGACCTGGTGGTCAGTGCCTCTCTGGGAGATAAGTCTCCTCTGCAAATGGCACCATTGCTGGTGGTTAATACCTTCTTACAAACAGCCTGGGCTGTAGCCAGGGACAACCTGACAAGTGACCTAGTTGGTGCCCAGTAACATCTTTTTACACGTGAAGACTCCAGGTGCCTCTGAGTCTGGGCTGGAAAAAGGGGCTCTCCTCTGAAGCAGACCCCTCCTGCAATAAAGAGAAGCCAGCTTTATAGTCTAAGAAGGCCAGCAGGAGCCGGAGAGTGAAAAAATCTGACACCCTGAAGACAAGATCAAAAAGAGGGGCGGGTGTTCAAGGAGATGGATGTGCAACCAACCTGATATAATAGTTGCACACCAGATATATCAGCTGACTTGTCACTCCGCAGCCCCTAATGTGTGTAAATAAAATACTAAAAGAAAAGAGGGGGGGGAATATCTGTCCCTGTTATGAGATAGGGACTTAACCCCCCCCAAAGCCCCACCCCTCGGGACCATCGCCCCACATGTCTGCAGCTGGTCGAGGCAGCCATTTGCGCAGGTGAGACTGGTGGGATCTGGGGGCCAAGGACTCAGGGAGCGCAAGAGGAACAAAGGGGGAGACCCAGATGCAGGGGTTGCTCACTTTGAGGAGCAGGAAGAGGTGATGGTACAGGAAGAACAGAGAGAATGGCAGAGTGTGGGCAGCAGGCCCCGGAAGCTTGGTGAACGGGGTGCCAGGGAGGCAGGGGCAGAGCGGAGGGTCCAGAGGGCAGGGCAGCAAGGGGGAGCCAGGACCTGGATAAGATTGAGAGGTGACTCCTGGCAAAGCAGGGAGGGGCATCAGTGGCCTTCCGCGGACAGCAGCCTGAAAGGGGCGTGCGTTTCCCCCTGAGGTCGGCCCATGAGAGGGTGGGGGTGGGGTGGGGTAGTCATGGCACAGGCTCTGCGGTCAGGGAAGACAGGGTGCCCCCTGCTCCGCTAGCCTGTCCTGGGTGAGCGCTTCCTGCGCACCAGCTATGTCATCAGCGAAGGCCACACACATGATTAGCGAATGCCAGCAGGAAGTGGATTATGTCACCTCTCTGGGCTGTTCCCTCAGCTTTGTCACCTGTAAAGTGTGGATAATGATAACCTAATTACCTGTGGCCGCAGCCTACCTGAGAGAGGAGACAGGTGAGCCAGGGGCGGGTGGGTGGTGGGGCTCAGCTCTGCAGGACACACCTGGCTGCTGGGTGTTCTCTGCTGGGGAGGATTGGGCTTAGTCACCTCCCTCTGTCACTGGATCTCCTGTGATAGGCTGGGGTGAGGGGATGGCGAGGCACCAGGCACAGAACATGTGCTTCCTTAAATGCCTGGTCCAGACACAGCTCAAGTGGGGACATGTGGTCCTCGAAACTGGGAAGGGCAGCACAGCTTGAAGCCGAGGCTTTGGCCTGGGGGACCCTCAGAACTCAGCTCACACCTCTGGGGGTCCCTGCCTCAGCTGGGTGATGAGACCCAACCCCTGTGAAAAGGTTGCGCAGTCCATCCTAGCCATGGCAGGGATGGGAAGCCGGCATGGGGTGGCCCTGGAGCAGATGTACGGTGAAGGTGGCTCAATCCCTGGCAGACACTGCCCAGAACGGGCCCCAGAAGTGAGGCTGTGACAATTACCGCCAGGCCGGGGACAGGAGGACAAAGGTGGGCTCCTCACACGCCGGTTGAGTTGGATCTAGCTGCCTGGGATGATTCTGATCACAGCCTCAATAGGGAACATCTGCTGTGATCATTCTTCTGTGTCACCTCCGAGAATCCCAACTCTGCCCCAGGCAGCCCTTTCTAGAGGCGGAAGCAGAGTCTCAGGGGGTCACACCTCACCTTGCCACAGGGCCTGTGAGTGGGGGTGGGGCTGCCAGCTTCCATCTAGGGTGGGCTTGTAGGACACCTGTTCTCCAGCTGGCTCCGAGTCCCAGGGCAATGTAAGCCATCTAAGGTGGGGTGAGTCACCTGTGCCTACCGAGCTGAAGTCCTGAAACATCGCTGGAGTCCCCCCCCCCTTTTTTTCTTCAGTACTTGAGGTTTGAACCCAGAGCTTCACACATCCTTTGCAAATAAGTGCTCTACCACTGGGCTGCACCGTCAGCCCATTTTTAATTTTTTTATTTTTGGGACAGCATCTCACCAAGTTGCACAAGCTGCCTCTGGCTTTGAACTTACAGTCTTCCTGCCTCTGCCTCTGATTTGCTGGGATTACTAAAGGCATGCACCACTGCACCCAGCTCTTGTCCCTTTGATTTAATGTGATTTAATTTTAACTAATTTACATTTAATTAAAAACTGGATCCCCTATTCAGTTATTAGAACACTTCTAAGTATCGTGGAACAACTTCGGCATAAGACTACATTTTCAGCTGTAAATTTGATCAAATCTAAATACAGATCACGTATTTCAGATGAGAATTTAGCATCCTAATTGAGATCCACTTTAAGTGCAAGATGCACATGGATTTCAAAGACTTAGTATCCAAAAAAAAAAAACCCAATGTAAAATATCCCATTAATATTTTCTATACTGATGGTGTGCTAAAAGGCTATTTTGTACACATTGGGTTAAATAAAATGTATTAAGAAAATGAATTCCCTCTATTTCTTTTTAGTTTGTGAAAAATGGGGCAGCCAGAAAATTTAAAATTATGTCTGTGGCTCACGTTTTCTTTCTATGGGGCATTGCAGCTGTGATCCCCAGGTGGGGGGCCACCACCTGCATGTGGAATTTTTGGAACTGTGTCATTCCGAATGTGGTCATGTGGGTTACCCTGGGCTGGGGCAACAACTGGAGTCACCCGCTGGCCTCGCTGCTCTTTTATTCTCCATTTCCAAGGAGCTGCTAGGAAAGGGGTCCGCTGGACCTGAGCAGAGAGGGCTGGAGAGGGGATAGGGAGGAGAGGGAGCCGGGGCAGGTGGTGGGCCAAGAGGCAACTGCTCCTCACAAATTGGTTGTCAGGCAGGAAGGGGGATTTGTGTCATCACCAGGAACACGGTTTTGAAGTGCAATCACTCGTGGGAGGGGAAATTAGCTAAAAATCAGTCGGTTCTGCTCTCAATCCAGCATAAATCACCGCAAGGGAGCAAGAGCCCAGGGGCGCCAGGGTGGGAGAGACAGACAGCTGGGCAAGGCTCCAGCAGACAGAGGGGGACGGGCCGGGCCCAGCCTGCCTCGCTTGGTCTAGCTGGAGAGTGGGGTGGTTTGAGATGGAGCAGAGAGCCAGTGACCACACAGTCAGCCTGGAGAGCAGCTGGTTTAACTCCCATGGGCAGAAGCTGGACACTGGAGGAGCAACACAGGGCAAAGTCTCATTGACCTCTGGTCTGTGGTAAACTGGGTCACCAAGGAAGATGCCTGGCTTTGACTTGGACCACAAGTCATTCTGTGTCTTTGACATTGCCTCTTAAAAATGACCAGGTTCCATGAGACTGTAATCTGATCATTGGAAAATATCTGGGAATATCTCCCTCCATGACTGAATTCCCTTTTCCTATGGGAACAGCAAGCCTGCAGCCATAGCCCCATGGCACCCGATCCCATCAGATCTCAGAAGCTAAGCAGGGAAGGGCCTGGTTAGTACTTGGATGGGAGACCGCCTGGGAACACCAGGTGCTTGGGAGACGGACCGGGAAGCCATTCCCAAAAATCAATCCACCATTGAAAACCCTATGAACAGCAGAGAAGCACTGACAATAGTGTTTCCCCTGTTATATGCAGGGTCGCTGAGTCGGATACCGACTCGACGGCACCTAACAACAACATAGGAACAGCAGCCTCCGCTCCTGCATGGGTGGGGCCCTGGCTGCAGGACCCAACAGCCCCTTACTCAGGTCAATGTCAGAGGCTACACCTGTGACCCTGAGTGAGTATACAGACTGTGTCTCCTTGCTTTGTCCAGATTTCTTTCCAGGTAGAGGAGAACCTGGGCTGGGAGAGCAAGACAACTGGGGACATGAGAATGGGTCCTGCTGGAGCTTGGAAGGCCCAGCAATGGGGATGGCAAGGGCTGGGAATGCTCTGGGCAATCCAGGTGCCGACAGAGTCTGGGATCAGAGAAAGGAATCCCCACACCCTCATCTTGCCGCCCGTGAGTACACACGGGCGCGACTGTGATGATAAATGAGGCTTGCTTTGGGAATGGCAATGGTACAGATGTGGAGGGACATGAACATCTGGCTCCTGCAGCTTGCCTGGCGCTCAGCTGCTGCAGGAAGCACTGGTCTCCCCACACGCACTCGGACTTGGTTTTCGTGATTCTCAGCCTGGGCTGCCACCCCTGCTGGTGATGGAACCTCCAGGGAAGGGCTAGTCTGGCCGAGGAGAACCAGGCCTGGGTGACAGTCCTGCTCCGGGCTCACCTGCGTGAGTATCCCTTTGCTCTGGGCAATGTCAGAGGCCACAACTGTGACCCTAACCAGTCAGTCTCCAGCATGGCTGCTGAGCAGTCATGCATTGATGTGTCCCTTGCTCTCTCCCCCAGAGAGCACAGGACAGGAAGGGCTGGGAGCAGGGGAGATGCTGGGTTCTCACAACAGGGACCACTCACTGGCTCTGAGCAGAAACAGCGCGGCTTATGCTGCTTACCAAGCAGAGGCTCACTTGATGTCTGTCTGTCTGCTGCCTCCCCGCCTCCCACCCTCCCTCCTTTCTTCTTTCTTTCCTTTCTCTCCTTCTTTCCTTCCTTCCTTCCTTCCTTCCTCCCTCCCTCCCTCCCTCCCTCCTTCCCTCTCTCTCTCTCTCTCTCTCTCTCAGTACTGGGGTTGAAGCCAGGGCCTTATGCTTGCATGCTTTGCAAGTGCTGGACCACTGAGCTGCACCTCCAGCCCTTTTTTTTTTTTTTTTTTTTTCTTTTCTGAGACAGGGTCTCACTAAGTTACACAGACTGCCTCTGGTCTCAAACTTGGGGTCCTCCTGCCTCCGCCTCCAGAGCCACTGTGATTACAGGCGTGCACCACTGCTCCCAGCTCTTGATGTGTTTCTTTAAGAATGACCTGCCCATCTCTGGGGTGCTCTGGGGGTCTGCACCTGGGGTGCAGCCTGGGGTGGCTGTAGTCCACAGAGGCTCCCTCGCTCAGCTCCTCCCTCCCCAGGCCTCTGGTGGCCCTGCTCCCAGCCAAGCTAAGCGTCCCCTTTCCCCTCTCAGCTCTGGCAAGGGACTGGCTTGCAGAACTTGGCTTCCTCCTGCCTCGGCCCAGCTCCCAGCTCAGGCTCCCACCCCCAGCTGCCTCCTCCTCCTTGGGAGGCCCCCACCCCTTCCCTCACACCCACCACCCCCCTTCCCCCACCATTCCTCTTCCCAATGACCCTCTGGAGCACTGTTCCTGAGATTTAATGACCCGCTTCTGACGCTTCTGATGGCCCCGGGCCGCCCTGACTTACTCTCCACAGCGAGAGTGATGGGCTGGCTGGTCTTGTTGTCCCCGTTCTTGTCATTAACCGCCTGCACGTAGTAACGGCCTGCGTCGGGAGCCACAGTTGACAGGATGACAAGGGTGTTCTCTAGAGTGATGGCTCTGGGAAGAAGAAAGGGATGCCTGTGACAGGGGCCTGAGGGGCTCAGAGCCCCCTAGGAGTGGGACTGGGACCTGGTGCAGGTTGCCTGGCCCTACCCGCTCTGGCCAGGAAGGAAGAGAGGACTGTTAGGAAGAGGCCCCGGCCACCTTGGCCCCGACCCTGTGGTGCCTGAACCTCATCCCTGGCCGAGCACTGCCTGAACCCCAGCCACTGCCGTGTGCACCCAGAGAATCCCAACTCGCTCTGGGCTCTGAACGTGGCACCACCACACCCAGAGGCTGAGACCCTCAGGGAGAAGCTTGCCCAGCCCCCACCCCACGGCTGGGATGGGGCCTTTTCCATGAGCCCCTGTGGACTTCTGTCCTTTCCCATGTCACAGCCATGATGGCTTTGTGAGGCTATCTCGGCATCGTGAGGGGACACTGAAGCGTTCACGGAGCGAATGAGGACACGTGGCCGAATGATGCATGGAGGTGCTGGCAGGGGAAAGGAGAGGCTCCTTCCAGGACAGGTGCCTTAGCCCAAGTCCTAAACTTGTTGAGGCGGCCTCAAAGGCCACCATTGCCTGAGATAAGCTTCTGGGAGCTCCTATCCCTCCGGTCTCCTCCGAAGTTCATGAACGTGCACGGGGCTCCCCGGGATGGTCAGAGGGGTGAAAGCAGATCAGCCTGGCTATGGGCCGTGGACATGGGCCTCTTGCCTCCAGGCCGGTCCCCCTTGCTGGGTCCTATCACACAGCCCCTCCACAGGCCAGGGCACTAGGCAGGGAGGCAGGGAGCTGGGTCCCCCTAAAATGCAGGTGGAGGGGCTCTGGGTCTTGTCCACGCCAGCTTTGCCTGGCTCCTTTCACCCTTTCTCCCGACGACAAACAGAACGATTAGTTTGCCAAGTCTGTCTCCGGATTGTGATGTGATGCACTCGAGACAGCTGTTACACATCCTTAATGTTAGCTTAACAAGGACAAAGCCAGTTGAATTCTTTTCAAATTTTCCCATTAGGTGAATGTTACCGAGTTTTAAATGGGATCGCAAATAAACATCCCTGCTAATGCCTCTCCGGCCCGGCTCTCTCCCAGCCAGGCTGTGCTGGCTTCCCACCTCCTGGTTTTGGGGTTTTGCATGTGGAGACTCACACCATCAGTGGAGTGCTGGGCAGCAAGGAGGTCACCCTCCTGCCCCCAATGCTTAGACAACCTAATGATGTGCCCCCCCTTTTTTTCTGGAGGATTCTTCTTATCTCTAGTTAATGAGATGATGCTGAAGTTTAGCTCAGTTGGTAGAGCGCTTGCTCCACACGCCCTGAGGCCCTGGGTTGGATCCCCAGTACCGCAAAAATAAGAGAAGGACCTGGCAGCCCATCCCGAAACAATCTGCCACTTAAGAACCCTATGAACAGCAGAGAGGCACTGACATAGTGCCAGGCATGGCACAGTGTGGGGGACAGTTTCATTCTGTTGTACATAGGGTTGCTGTGAGTCAGACCCCAGGACAGCACCTAACAACAACAATGAGGTGATAGGAAGTAGGTCCAGAGCCAGGCTAAAGTATTTTAAATTGTGGGACCAGGATGGTGGCCATCTCCCCACCTTTGAATCTCCTGTAGGGCCTTTGTCATTAGAGTAGCATGTGGGGGTGGCCCAGGGTCAGGGGAAGGATGGTTGGTGTGTGGGGGTGGGGTGTGCTCTGGAGTGGGGCTCTGGGCCTGGCCTCCAAGGGACATGCACTTCCTCCCCACTGGGTCTCTGTCTCCTCATCCATCCACAGGGCGAAGTAACTGCTGGTTAAGATTTCTGCCAGCCCCAGAGTTGCGGGATTCAGATTTTTGTTGCTATTTCTTTCGATTACCCATTTTGTCCAGGGCAGAGCAGCAGCTCACGGCCTGTTCCCCCACCCATGGCTTTCACTTGGCACATAGTCGGGCTTCAGAGTGGAGGGAACCTGGCCATGGGACCATGCAGGTCCCAGCTCCCAGAGCCACTCTCTCACATTGGTACTGTGGGGCCAGGTCCCTCTCTCCATTCTCTGTTCCATTCTCTATTCACCCCTTTGCCCTTGGCCCACTTTGCCTTCCAGAGAAGGAGGCTCCCCTCCCCAATTTCTTTTCTCCTTGACCAGCAAGGTTCCTCACCCCCACTCTCTTCTGCAGCTATGTTTTGCCTATATTATGACCAATCTTTCTAGGTCAGTGGTTCTCAGTCAGGGGTGACTTGGCCTTCTAAGGGACATCTGATGATGTCTGCACAGCTTTTGGTGGCCGCAGCCATAGGGGGCCACTAGCAGCTGGTGGTGGAGGCCAGGGATGCTGCTAAGCAAGCACCCTGAAAGGCACAGGCCGGTCCCATAGGAAGGATGCCATGGCCAGGGGGCCAGCGTACCATGGCTGAGGGCCATGGTTTGGATATGGTTGGAAGGTGTCTGCCAAGGTTCACGTGTTGAAATTTAGTCCTTGTGAGGTATTAAGAGGGTGGACACATAATTAGACCATGGGGGTTAGAGGTGGGGCCTGTGGGAGGTGATTAGGATCGGACAAGGTCATTGGAGTGGAGCCCCGTGATGGAATCCTGGTGGCCAGGAGACACACGTATACACCCGGATGCTTCCTGTCTCTTGCCATGTGCTGCCCTGGGCCACTTAAGGACCCTGCCAACAATAAGAAGGCCACTGCCAGGTGAGACCCCTCGGCCAATGTTGTTGTCGTTATTGTTGCTGTTGTTGTTAGGTGCTATCAAGTCGGGTTTGACTCTTAGTGGCCCTATATACAACAGAACAAAACACTCCCCGACACTGGGCCATGCCTGGCCCTATATCAGTGCTTCTCTGCTGTTCATAGGGTTTTCCATGGCTGATGGTTTTGGGAGTGGGCTTCTAGGTCCTTCTCCCATTTTTGTGGTGCTGGGGATCGAACCTAAGGTCTCAGAGCATGCGGAACAAGTACTCCACTGACTAAGCTAATCCCCAGCCAGAATCATGAGCCAAAGGAAACCTCTTCCCCTTATAACTCGCCCAGCCTGGGGAGCTGTGTACTGGCAGCAGAAAGCAGCCTAATGCATTCACATGGCCTGTCAACGGTGGGGTGGCCAGCCATGCCCTGAGCTCCAGGCTTCCCTCAGTTCCACAGTGGCTGGGCAGCCAGGACCCGCTCTGCAGTCTCCCCTGACCTGGGCATGTGGCTGAGCTGGTGGAGTGCAGGGAGGGCAGTGCCAGCCTCCAGGTTTAGACCATGGCGACTCCTGCATTATCCTGCAGCCTGGGCCCCTAGTGACTGTGTGGAAGAGGTGCCCTCCCGGCCCTTGCTCTAGGTAGGGCTTTGGGTGGGTGAGACTCACCTTCCATAGTGGTCGGTTGCTGGGATCTGGGGTCCACCTGCAACTGCAACTAAGGGAGTCACAGGGCCGGGGTTTGAGTCCTGAACATGGAGTGGAACAGGAGGCACGGGGGCCTTCTGAGCTGCCGCCCTCGCCCCAGCGGGAGGGGAAGGAAGGTCCCTGGGCTCACAGCCCTCTGCATGATGACCAACCCCTTGGTAGGTAGGTATCCAAGGAAGGGTACCTCACTTCTGCTAGGGTCCTCAGGAGGGTGTCCAGCCTGCTGTGCGCTGGATGCATCCACACTGAGAGAAGCTGGGGGAGGGATTAGTGTGGGGGGGCACAGCCAGCAGGGGCTGGGTCATACATTCCAGCCATACCTCCTGTTTCAATTGACCAGGCCTTTCTTGCTCCTCTGATTGGCCCAGCCCCTGCCCCAGCTGCCAGCTGGTGCTCCTATTCAGGCAGCCCCTTTATCTCAGCTCCATGCAGCCCAATCCATAATTTAATTAAGAATAAAACAAGTCCTCCTTGAATGTGTGCAAAGCCCCCAGCATACGTCTCCATTAGGAATCTTGTCTCCTTTTCTACAGCAATCTTGGGGGCCCGGTGAGTTGGCCCTAATCCTAGTCCTGTCCAGTGGTGAGAGCGGCCCTTCCACACCCTGTGCACCCTCCGGCTGGCAGTGCATATCAGATATGGGGCTCTGGCATGTGCAGATACAGGGAATTTGCTTCCAGGGATCTTTGCCTCTCAGTTATGAACATTAATCCATAGCTATACTTGCTGAGATAAAACCACCCCAGCGTCCTCTCATGTATTTGGTAGGAGTATTTGTGAGAGTGTGCAGCGGCGGGCATGTGTGGCCTGCAAGGTGTGCCCATTGTGTCCAGGCCAGAGTTGTTCTGTCCTGGAATGAGAAGTGGGTGAGGACAGAGGCCAGGGCTGAGAAAAAGAGGTGGAAATGTGTTAGGAAAGGGATGGTGGGAATGAGGCTGGAGCCAGGGATCCATCTACCACAGCAAATGTAGTAAAGCACCCGCCCATGGACCCCCTCTGGCAGCCAGGACAGACACTGCTAATCGATCACAACACTTTCCCGTGAGGCTGGATGGGACCTCAGAATCCTTTTCAGCTCTGTGTTCCAGGCAGCTGCTACCAATTAACTGGCTTGCAGGACGCCTTCATTGCCACACCTGGGGCATGTGCGATGCCTTCAGAAAGGGGGTTAGGATGGGGCTGGGACTCATCTACCTGTTCCAGCATGTGTGTGGGAAGGCAGTCCCCTTCTACAACATAATCTCAATGTCCATGTGAAGGGTGAGCTACTCTACTGGTTTTATTGAGTCTCAGTTATGTGTAAGGGGCACACTCTCACTCACACAGCCCAAGTTCCCCTGTTAGCCCAGGGAGCTGCTCCAATTCTTCACCCTGCTCTGTATGGCACCCCATGCCATGTGACTGTAGTTCTCTCACTCAGCATCACATGGCACGGGGTGTGGATACAGACAGCCTCTTGCTTCTGTATTTTGTCATGACCTTGCTTTTGCCAATGGGATGTTAGCAGAGGCTTGAAAAATGTATGTTTCTCTCCTGATCTTCTGCAATTGCCAAGAGTACACACTGGGGTGGCGGGCAGGGGATGAGGCATGTGGAACAGTCACCTGTCGTCCAGCATGAGGCCATTCTAGGTCAGTCTGTAGCTAGCCAAACCCAGGCTAGTGAACCCACCAGCCACAGCTGGGAGAAGCACCCAGTCCAGCCCAGCCTCAATCACCAACCTGCATATGCCTAAGAAAAATACAGCAAGTGCTTATTGTATTAGGGCATTGGGGTGTTTTGTTACACAGTGTTATTGTGGCTATAGACTACTGATTCATAGTACAGTTCTCAACCCTGGCTTCCTGTTAGAATCACCTGCTGAGGCTTCAAAAATTCTGATGCCCCAATTATACTCCATTTCAATTAAATCAGAGGGCCTTAGATGAGAAGCCAAGGATCAGTGTATTTCAGAGCTCCCAAATGAGTTCCACAGGTAGCCAGGTTGAAAATCATGGTACCAGGACCAGCTCTTGGAAGAACAGCTACTTCCTTGTGTCTCTGTGTCTGTTCGCACGAATGTTTCACAGAGCATAAGAATTAGAGACCTTGACTATAAAGTGTCAGAGCTGGAGCCAGCTCCACAACTTGGCAGCCCTGGGAGATCTGGCAAAGTAGTTTAACTCTGGGAGATTCACTCTAAGATCGGCAGGATGGGGATAAAGCCAAACACTTCACAGGGATGTTGTGAGGGTCTTGCATTGAGCAACTATTTGGGGAGTATGTGCTCTGGGGGTAGGAAAGAGGAGACCAAGATCACCTCCTTCCCCCTGGATTGCAGTTGCCCTGAGGGAGAGGGGATGTGGGCGCCAGCTTAGCACAGCCCGAGCACATAGCAGCCACTCTCATCACTAGGTATTATTATGGAATTGGGATTTTCCTCTCTCACCACTCTGTATTATTACAGTATTGGGATTGTGTGTCTATCACAGGGTTTCATCTTCCCCAAAGACAGGAACTGCCTCTTCCTTCTTCTCCTACACACCAGGTTGGGCTCCACCCAGTCACAAAGCAGTGGGGAAAGTTGGGAGAAGGTGGTCTTTCTGGGAGCAGGGGAGAGTTGGAGCCACAGAGAGGACTGCTGGAGCTGGCTCTGGACCCTGAGTGGGATCTGGAGGCTGGAGGGCAGATGTCCGCTGGAGGAATGCTCTGCCTCTGGCCTTCTGTGGGGGAGAGGAGAGCCAGCTCCGCCACTCCTGCCCATAAGGCAGGCCGCCACCACCCAGGCCAGAGGCACACAGAGGGGTCCTTGTGCTCTCTGAAAGAGCTGTGTGTTTTTCTCCCCCGCCACACCAACAACTTGAAGCCAAAACACACAGAGCGCTGGCACCCCAGCGCACACCCGGCCACACCCGCACAACGGAAACGTCCAGGTCCTCTTCCTGGCTGCTGGCTTGTCACCATGGTGACAGTGCCCTCATAAGTGCATGTTTGGGTGTTTTAAGTCCTGTGGGAGGCAGAATTATTCTCCAGCGGAAAGGGGAGGTAACAGCCTGGGATTCCCAGGGAGTCTCCAGCCCTTGTGTGCAGGCTCCAACAAAGTCCCTCGTAAAGCAAACGTCCCCAGGCTGGCTCCATCCCAGAAGTGCTGAGAGAGGTTTCTGCAGGAAGAGCCCCCTCAGCATTTGGGGACTTTACTATCATGTGGCCCCAAACCTCCGGCTCCACCCGAGGCCAGCCTCCCTCCCACTGCCCCAGGGCAGGGCCTCACATGCGGCTGCTGGGTGGGATCTTGCGGCCTTCACGGAACCAGGTCACCTGTGGCCGGGGGAAGCTGGCGATGCGTGGCGCTCGGATGACAGCAGCTTCTCCGTGGGAGACGCTTTGGTGCTTCTCGTCCTCCTCGAAGCTCCCCATGTCTGCAGGAAGAGGATGCACAGGGGTGAGGGGCGGAGGCCAGCCTCGGGGACAGCCCGGTAGAATAAGTCAGCAGACAGGATGGCCTTGGAGAAGGGGCCATGGTGCTCAGAGCACTCACTTCAGCCCTCCTCCCCAGTCCTCTAACCATCCGTGTCGTGTGCCCTGCTTTGGTGCTCTGGTTTTATGTCCGTTTATATCCATATATCTTTGACTCGATTTATCCAACAGTTGAGAGGGGCTGATCATTATTGCCCACATTTTATAACCGAAAAAAAGCTGTTCACGTGGGTTCAGACAGGTTGTGTTGTTCAAGGTCACATAGCTAAAAAGGATTTGAACTCAGACCTTGGACTCTGGAGCCAGGCTGCCATTCCTCCTTTCCTGCCCTATGTGGCTTTGGCACAGCAGGGTTTAGGTGTGGGATTGCAGGCAGGTTTTGGGGCCAGAGTTCCATGTCCACAGGCAGAGGGAAGGATGTGCATGCCTGGGGAGGGAGTCCTGGAACGTATGAATGGCTATGCTGTGGAGAGGCTTTCCCTCCCGTGCCCGGGGGTGCCAGGCGAGGTGGCGTGCATGCACAAACATAAACACCATGTTGCTCTTTTTAGAGCCTGCTCACCCTTTGGCAGATAAGGAGCATAGTTCTCTCCTGGCTCTGCTGTTCTGCCAGCCAGAAGGGGAGCATATAGCAGAGGAGACACAGGAGACTCTTCTGGTCTCCTGCCTGCTGGGCTGGGGCTGGGGCTGGCGGTGGGGGCTGATTCCACAGCAGTGGCCCAGAGTGGGCTTTGGGAAGGGGCATCCGGGCTTCCACAACCACCCTTGAAAATGAATGTGTTGTTGTTGTTGTTAGGTGCCGTTGAGTCGTGTCTGACTCATAGTGACCCTCATAGGATTTTCAATGGCTGATTGTTTCAGGATTACCTCGGGAGTGATGGCTACATCCGTCTCCCATTTTTGCAGTGCTGGGAATCAAATTCAGGACCTCAGAGACTCCAGAGCAGCGCTCTACCACCTGAGCTAAATCCCAGCCCCTGAAAATGAATATACATCCTTGATACTCCAAGTGTGGTCTGCAAGCCCGCAGCACGGGCACCAAAGAGCACCTGTTAGACATGCAGAGTCTCAGACCCCCGGACCTGCCGGATCAGAACCTGCAACCTTTACAGGACCTCCTCTGAAGGGTGCCCACATTCAGTTGTGAGAGGTACACATCGCTATGACGTATTTGCTCCTCAGTGTACCAGACTAGCTGGCCCGTGTGCAGCAAGGGTTCAGATCTCGAACTTGTGGGCCTCAGTTTCCCTGTTGCACAATAGTCCCCTCTCTAACCAAGGGGCCACACATCCTAAGCCACCTGGGGTCCTCCTACCATGGTGGCTGCCATTTCTCTACCTTCCTAATGCCATGGCCTCTTTTTTCTCTCTTCCCCCAGAATCCTGCAAACTGGTTGCACCTGAGGATCCTCCTCAGGGGCTTTAGTTTTCCCAGTCTTTACTTTAGAATCCTCTGGGGTGGTCAGGGCCCAGGCATCAGTATTTCTAAAGCGGCTCAGGTAGCTCCGGTACGAGCCAAAGCTGAGAACCACTTGTGGCTGAAGGCAGCCGAGGTTCTACTCTGGCACGTCTCAGAGTCAATGGGGACTTGGCCAACCCACCACGATGCTCTCGCTGCTTCCTCCCCAGGACATGTGAGATCCTGTGCAATATATTGGGGTCCCTGAGTTTCTGGTTCGCTCTCTTTCCTGGCAGATTCTCCTGGACGTCCAAGTGTGAGATCACTGGACTGCACGCTTGTTTTCTCAAGGCCTAGACTTGACTCTCTTTTGGCCCCCCACCCCGTGACCCCTTGGTGTCTCATCACACCTTAGGGTTTTAAGCATAACCTCTCTGCAAATGAATCTCACGTCACCTGCTGTGGCTCTTCCCTGACCTCCAAGATGCCATGTGCAATAGTCTGCTGGGCATTCCTGCCTGGAGGGCCCCTCACCACCACCTTGGGAAGCCCCACTTCTCACTCTTAGTTTGGTTTGTTGCCCCACCACCAACCACCATGCCCCAGTCACCTGAGCCCAAACCCTTGGAAGCAGCCTTCCCTGGCCCCCACAAAGGCCTCAGCTCTTCCTCTGGGTATCACTCTCATCAGCCAAGGCCCCAGGTGCCCACAGGTCCTGCCAATAAGGTAGCCCCACCTGACCACTGACTCCTACATGGCCTCCTACATCAGACCTCTCGTATACACTATGCCTGATAATTTTCTGACCATGCGGTTGACCTGCTTGGAGCCTGAGGTGTGTCCTCATTGCCAAGGAGAGTCTCAATCCCCTTGCCTGGATTCAAGGTCCCTTTAGTCAGACTGAAACCAACATTTCTTGCTTTAGTGCCTGTATCATGTTCTGCCATCTTGAATCCTATACACCCATTTCCCACCAAAGGGCCTCTATTTTTGCTGGGCATCAGCTTAAAAAATGTCACCAGGACAAGCCATAGTTTGACATCATCCTGGGTGATGGAGCCAATTTAGTGTCTCAAAAAATAAGATCTTCCTTCAGTATCCTTGTTCTGAATCTGGTAGTATGTTGATGATAGCTTTGGAGACTTTGAGGCCTGAGTTAAAAATCCTAGGCCTGTTACTTATTAGTTATGACACTCAGCAAAACTTAGGCCTTGTTGAGCCTTAATTTCTTCTCTTGTAAAATTAAAACTTAAGAAGAGTACCTTCCTTCCGGGCTGTACTGACGATTACATGAGATAGTATGTGTGTGCCAGGATGTATCTTTCTGAAAATGGCTACATCAATATTTATTCCTCTTCCCACATGTTCTTCTTACATTGTGACTCACACTCTTCCCACATATGCCCTCCTCTTGTATCTTGGGAGCATGCGACTAGTCCACCTATAGCGCATGCTGGAAGCGATGCTATATGACTTTCAAGGTTAGGTCATGAAAGAATACAGCTTACACTTGGCTCTATTCTCCAGACACTCACCCTAGGAATCCAGCCACCATGTTGTGAAGAAGCTCAATCTAGCCTGAGTAGACATGGAAATAGCTTACATGGAGAGGAACTGAGATCTGTAGATGACCACTAGCATCAATACTAGACACCTTAGTGGGAACACAGGAGCCCACAGGTGAATTCAGCTGCAGCCTTCATATCTTCCTCTGAGACTTCAGTCATCACATCACAGAAACCAGCTGTCCTCACTGTGCCCTGTCTAGAGTGCAGACTCACACTTTGTGAGCATAGTAAAAGATTGCTCTATATCATTATGTTCTGGAGTAATTTGTTACAGAGTCATAGAAACTGGAAGAGCATATAAAAGTGCAAAGCATTACATCTAATATTTCCAGTGTTAAAATATTGGAATCCAATAATTTTTCATGGTTTAATTTAAACACTACCCCCTCAACAAAGACAATCCTAGACCATCCAAATGGAATTTAAAAATAGACTTGTTGAGTACTCAACCTATGCTGGGTTTCTTCCTGGGCAGATTTCATATGCATTATCTCATTTAATCCTCCAATAACATGACAAGCTCAATTTTAATAAATATGCATTTTTAGTTGTTTATTAATTCCTATTACTTGGCTCTGTCTATTAAAAATTACATTGATAAATCACATGGCTTTCAGTTCCTACAATAATTTCATCTATTTAAAAAACTTCACAGAACTCAGAAGATATATTTAAACAATTAAAACAATTTCATGGTAATAGTGTTTCTTTCTCTTCTCTCTTGTTTCATGAGCTCTGTTTGGTTGGTGAAGAGATGGAGTCGCTTATGTAACATTAAGCAGGAAGGGCTGGGCCAGCATCGCCTCCCTTTGCACACCTCCCTGCCCGGGTCATGACTCATCTCCTGTGCTGAAATCCTCCATGCCCTTTCCTGATCACCTTGTAGCAGGTGGTGAGCTTGCAGAGGCATCAATATTCTGTTGCATTAATGAGTGAATCCCTGCCAGACACGGGGCCCCTTGCTTTGCACACAGTAGGACCTGTCTAAATCCAGTAGCTCCTTACAGAGCCCTGCTGTGGGTCAGGCTGGCTCTGTGGTAGGCTCTGAAGAAAGACCTGGTCTCTGCCCTTGGGAAGCTTAGGGTCTGGCTGGGGAGACAGGCATAAGGAGAGGAACATATGAACATTCAGTGACATCTGTGACATCTGCTGGCAAGGAAGGGAAAGGGCTCTTCCGGGAAAGGCAACAGAAGGAAGCTACTTCAGGCTGGGAGGGGAGTGGGATGTCTTTTTAGCTGTGACATAAATAAGGAGTAGGTGTAGCTAGGGATGTGCGGGGGGCGGGCATTGTGATCCATAGGGAGAAAAGCGTGTGGAGGCCAGGAGTGGGAGAGAAGGGGCAATCGGCGGAAATTAACAGGGCAGCAGGGCAAGGCTGGGGGTTTGTTCAGCTCATGGATGGATGCTGGGTGGAGAGATGGAAGGCTGTTGGGTGAGGGGAGGAGGGATGGATGGATGGACAGATGGAGGGATTGGTGGAGAGAGATGCAGGGTTGGGTGGTGGGATGTCTGTCTGGTGGGATTACATATGTATATATGTGTTTTTTTTTAAATAGTAAGAATTTTAATTAGCATGTAATGACAGTCGTATGCAACCATGGGTGATATCTTCAGTGGGTTTTTTGTATTTTCATAGTTGCATCCTGTATTTTGTTTTTCCTCCCTCTTTATCCCTCTACATCGTTCCTCCTCCCCCCTCCCCTTCTCCATCACCCTTTTCCTCCCACTAGTCTCCCTCATATTGGGTCCACTTGTTATATCCAATCTTGGTTGGTTGTTAGGTGCCGTAGAGTCATGTCCGACTCATCATGACCCTCATAGGGTTTTCAGTGGCTGATTGATTTGGGATTGCCTCAGGAGTGGATTGCCATGTCCTTCTCCCATTATTTGTGGTGCTGGGAGTTGAACTGGGGACCTCAGAGACTGCAGAGCGGTGCTCTACCAACTGAGCAAAATCTCAGCCCCATATCCAATCTTAGAAGACTGTATATTTATACATATGGATATATAGGTAGCCTGCAGTCATACCACTGTGGCATCTTATCCCATCAGATCTCAGAAGTTAAGCAGGGTTGGGCCTGGTTAGTACTTGGATGGGAGACCGCCTGGGAACAGCAGGTGCTGTAGACTTGGGAAAAGGACCTGGCAACCCACTCCCCCAAAACAATCAGCCATTGAAAACCCTATGAATAGCAGAGAAGCGCTGACAATAGTGTTTTGCCTGTTGTACGTAGGATCACTATGAGTTGGACACTGACTCGATAGCACTTAACAACAACAACATATATAAGTATGTATAAATTTTTTACCTTTAAGGTGTGTGTGTTTATGTCCAGGGAACTGATGTTTGTATGCATGTGTGTATGTTTGTAGGTAGGGGGTGGACAGGTGCAGGGATGGCTAGTGTGTATGTACATATGCATGTATGCACGTATGTACAGTGGGATGGAGGAGGGAGGAAGGGCATGGCTGGCCCGGGTCCCAGTTCTGCATGGATCCTTTCCTCCCCTGCTCCATGTCCCAATCTTCTCCCTTCCCCGTGGTCCCAGGCTCCTGGGGCCTCCCATTCCCTCCAATCCTGGGTCTGTATGTGCACCTGTGTGTGTGCCTCATCCACACAGCCAGGGACGCATTCAATAGCAGCAGCGAGAGGCCGCTTAGAGGGAGGCCATCAGGACAGGAGAGCAGGCTGGATGAAAGGAAGGGGACAGAGGGAGGGGTTCTGGGTCCCCCCACTCAGGGAGAGGTAGTGAAGGCTCTACCCTGGCACCCCTGAGGTGCCTGCTCCTTCACCCGCCCCTTCCCTGCCGTTGTGTCCTGCAGGGGTGAGCTGAGCTTCCCAACCAATTCCCCCAAAGGCAAAGGAATGTGGGCCTGGGGCCCAGCTGGATGTGGCCAAACACTTCCTCTTGATGTCTATATTATAGCTTAAAAGGTCTTGTGAGGCATGCATTCCACTTCAGAATACAGCCGTTGCTTTTGTTTTTAAAGCATTTTTAAAGCATGAGATCCATCATGCATACAAAAGTGAATATAATTATATGTATAATTTAAAGAAGATGAAGAAAAAAAAAAAATAAACACCCTGTACCTACTACCCAGTGAAAAAAGCAGAACTCTTCCAATACCTTGTCCCTGTTCCCTAGCTCTTCCCCCCCAACCCCCCTCCAGGGTTCACCTCTGTCCTGAATGTGGAGGTGACTCTGTCATTGCTTTTCTTTTGCATCTCCCCACATACAGATGCATCCTTAAATAATTCATGGCTTGTTGAACTGGTTTTAAACCTCATTCCTAGCCGGGTGTGGTGGCACACGCCTGACATCCCAGCGACTCGGGAGGCCGAGGCCAGAGGATGGTGAGTTCAAGGCCACAGACAGCCTGTGACACTTAGTAAGACCCTGCCTCAAAACAAAAAATTAAAGTGGGTTGAGGGTGCATGCAAAGTATGTGTGAGGCCCTGGGCTCAACCCCCACGTATAGCAAAAAAACAAAAAACAAAAATCAAAAGAAGCCCTCACTCCTGAGATTACACTGCATGTGGTCCCCCGGGACTTGCTTTTTAAGCAACATGATTTTGCTGAGCTCTGCCCAGGTCCTTGTCCTTCCTTGACTCATTTTCACACCTGCACGGAAATCCATGGGGCACCATGGCACAGGGCGGCCCATGGGGTCTGTTCCTAATGCTCTGTACTCCCATCTAGAGCAGCCTGTCATGACCCTGCTGGTGAACAGGCCATGGACTCTCTAGGATGTGTGGAAGAATGGAATCGCTGATTGCAGGGTATGCACATGGCAATTTTACTAATCATGCCGAACTCTTCCCCAAATGTCACCAATTTACCAATTGACACTCCCACCCACAGAGATGTGGGTTTCCACTCACACGTGGTCAGGTTGGACTCTGACTTTTGCCCACCTGGTGGCACGGAATGGCGGTTTGCTGTGGTCTTGTGTTTGTCATGAAAACAACACATCCCCCTCCACCAGATTCTCTTGTGGCTCTGCCCCAACCATCGGAGACTTTCACCTCATTCTAACCACAGCGTGGCATGCCATGGTGTGTCCTTGAAGCCCCACCTCCCCAGCTCACCTCTCTACTGTCCTCACTCTGCTTCAGCCACCCTGGCCTCAGGTCCCCAAGTCAGCCTCAGGGCCTTTGCATGTGCTGTTCCCTGGCCTGGAACAATCTTCCCCTCTGTCTGCCTGGCTTATCCCCCTTCCTCTGAGACTCTGCTGAATGTCACTTCCTCTGAGTGGCCCCCTTCTACCACAATGTCAATTAAGACCCCTATCCCCATCTTCCACTCCCCCCACCTGGTTCCATTTTCCTTGTAGTAATTTATTTTCCTTCATGGGCCTCTTATATCATAGTTTGCATTATATATGCATCCTTTAGTTTCTGTCTCCCCAACTATTTTCCTAGAGGGAGGGACAGGTGTCTGGATTTTGTCCCCTCCTGTGACCTCACTGCCTGAAATCATGCTGAGCATAGGATGGTGCCCTCTATACAATCACAGTCCTTTATGACTGACCAAAGTAATCAGGTAAGGGATGCTCCAGACGCACAGGACGGTGTTGCCCCTCGAGGCCGCATAGCCCCTGGTGGCCTCTGCCACACTCAGCCTCAGGAGGAGAAGTAGGAGGAGCAGGCCTGTTGGAGGCGCCTGGGCACCGTCCCGGCTCCGTCCCTTCAAGTCCCATTTTGGACGAGCAGCTGCTGGCACGAGGAGCCTCCACTCTGGAGGACTCTCGCACCCCCCAGCCCTTCAGCCCACTTGCTGAATGACAGAAATTTATGGCGACTTTAAAAACACAAAGAAGAGACCCTGTGTGGGGACCGGAAGGGGGCTGGGGGGAAGTTTTATTGACTTCCCCTTAATTGCTGCAATTAAAAACATGTAAAGAATCTTTTTTTAACGACTTTGCCATTATCATTAGTTGTTAGCACAGCTGCCCTATTAATTTCGCATTAGAACCCAGTTCCCAGGCCCACTTTGGCAAGGGGCGTGGGCTGGGCTGGGGCCTGCCTGGCTCCACAATTCCTGGAAAGGGGGTGCAAAGGGCAGCAGCCACCGGAGAATCAGAGAACCAGATGCTTGGGACCCCAGGACAAAATCTTCTCACTCCTGGAGGTGGGCACAACCAAGGAAGGGGGAGTGAGGGGCTGGGAGCAGCAGCCAGGCCCTGCCCACCCTCAGAGCTGTATCAGTGCAAGAAGACAGGAAGACAGACAGACAGACAGACAGGCAGAGAGATGCAGAGGCCTGGGAGAGCCCCAGCAGGGGGCCAAGGGGGAGGCGCCCACTCTGGGTCCGGAACACATGCGCCTCCTTGAATTGCGCCTTTAGTGCCTGACCTGCCTCCCAGATCTCAGCCCTGCAGAGCAGAGGGGTGGCTGGGATCGGACCTGCCTAGGTCTCCAGAGAAAGGTTGTGAACATCTGCTCCAGGACGCCTTTCCTGGCTGACATCTCTGCGTGAAGAACGTCTGCTCTCCACCAAGCATCACCCTGGCTGGGAACCGTTTGCGATGGTTTGTGTGCATTGACTCATTCATCCTTGCATGCGCTCAGCCAAGGACATCTAACAGCAGTATTCTTTTTTATACACAAGGACATGAAGGTACAGAGAAGTTAAGTTACTTGCCCAAGATCACACAGCTTGCAAGACATGAGCTGGCATTTGAACGAGGGCTTGAGGCTGGGTTCATGGCTACACCCTGCCAGGGAGAAGGCAGAAGGTAGAAAAATGGGCTTTGGGACTTTGTCTTACCTCTATCCTCTCTGAGCCTCAGTTTCCTCTTCTTGACATGTGGATCATAAGCCTTGCCATCCAATCTCTCAGACTTATCCTCAGAACTGGCCCAAGAAAGATATTTACCCACTAACATGGGGGCTGGATTGTCCCCGAGGCTTCAAAGCCGGGGTGGCTCTGGGCTTCCTTTTTGGACTGCTCTCTTCTCCAGGCCAGGCTCCGCTGGCCCTGATTCTGAATGTCGCTTTAACCTTACTAACATCAGAGCTCAAATGGATTCCAACGTGCAGACAAGGAGACTGAGGCCAAAGAGGAGGGAACGTGCCCTGTCCTAAGCTAATCAAGTCCTAGTTTGGGGCTAGAACTCACTTTCTGACCCCTATTCCTGAGTCTGGCCATCAGTCAAGACACAAGCATCATGGCCTGGCACACCAAGGAGCCCGGAGGTACCTGGAGGTATTCTTCATCGCTGCCCTCGTGACAGCAAAGAAAAACCACGCCATATGCAGACATCCCATGCCCCCACTCCCTGCAGCACTTGAACCCTGCATTCAAAGAACCCTGCGTTGAACTGCATTTGCATTTGAACCCTGACTCTGGCCATTCACCCTCTCCCACTCACTCCAATCGACTTTTCTCTTCTTGTCCCCAAGCTGTAGGTGGGGCTATTTCCGAATTGGGCAGGCATGGGTTCAAAGCCACGGGCTCACTTCCCAGTCCTAATCCTGGGACTTAGGTATGTTATGCCCACCTGCAGCATCCTCGCCTGTAACGTGGGCATGGGGACTTCTCTATGTAGGCGAGTATGACAGCATGGGCTGCCCTATAGGGTGCTGCTATGGGTGACAATTGGCCAGGTCTCTCCACTCCCAGCACTTGAAGGGCCTGGGCAGGGGGCTTGGGACAGTTGATTCTTCAGCTCCCTCAGCTAGAGAGAGAGGCCCCTTATGGGGTGAGACAAGTGTGCCTAGTGAGGGAGGGGCTAGGGAGGCGTGCCCTTCCTTTGCCCTGCTGGGGCCAGCTTGGTGGGATGAAACCTCCCTTAGCTTGCTGGGATGAATGCTTTTCTCCAGGGTTACGTGGGAGTTGGCTGTGCTTCCCCGACTGCTCTGCTTTAGGGCCCAAAGGGCCATGGACTGTGGTTTCCACTCTAGGCTGCTGCAGAGGGAGCCACGTGGGGACCTCAGTGTGCACAGTGTCAGGCTCTAGGGGAGCAGTGGCCCGTGGCCAGGAATAGGGTAATGGGAGCCTCTCCTTTGGCCTCCCCTAGGCACCTGCACATCACCGACACCTGGGGCAACACTGAGCATTGCCTGGCATCATCAAGGACCTTTGGAACCAGGGAGGAGGGCTGAGGGTGACCCCACCCAGAGCGAGTACCTAGACAGAAGGCTCGGGTGTCTGGCAGCACAAGTGCTTTCTGCTTCCCAGGTGGCCCCTGCCCCTCTCGGCAGCACCAGGTCAGTGACTGCCAGGTGCACCTGGTCCTCAGCAAAGGCCGTCTGGCCAGGATCAGTGCACCTAGCTTGCTTACTCTACAGATGGCCCTGCTTATACCAACTCCTAGCTCAAGGTCCAGGGGCAGCCACCATGAGCAGGTCTGGCCTGTGTTGGAGAGAGGACCCCCGTGCTGGTATGTGTGCATCAGCAGGAGATGCATACGCAGCAGGGGCAGGGGATGAGTCTGCGCTCGTGGATCTCTCCCACGGCCAAGGAAAGAAGCATGGCAGTCGCAGGGACACCATCGCCTGCACTTTATCCTTTTCATCAGCAGAACCCACCCGGAGGAGACTGTGTTAGCTTGGGACTCTCCACTCCAGAAAGTTCCCAGTGTCTCCTGTGAACTAAACGTTTAGAGTGGACTCCCCACCCTTCATCCCCCACAGCCTGGAGGGCATTTCTGAATGCACGTGTGCACGCGCACACACTCTCTCCTACACACACCCAAATAAAGAGCTGACCAGTGCAGATACGCACACCCATACGGAAACACGCATGCATACACTTGTGAACACCCTGTGTGTACATGGATAGACTGATCTGCGCATGCTCACACACACGGATGCACACAATGCAGACACATACTTGCACACACTCACACACATACTCAAAACACACACGCTCCCTCACATATACAGGTGCACAGGGAGCCAGGTCGACCCAGACACATGTTCAGCACGTGTGTACACTTTCTCACATTCATCCATTTCCGCCACGCACTGAGAGGCAGAGCAACCTGCATAACACATTTGCACACACCTCACACACACACATTTCCACACGCAGCAGTGTGTGCACTTGTGCACACACAGTCTCTCTGGAGGCCGGCCACAGCTCCCACTGCCCCAGGGCTCTGAGGCTGAAGGAGGCTCTGTGGGAGTCCTCCAGCGCTGACCACAGCCTGAAATCCCCTGCTATGGGTCAGGGCTTTTCTGCCCTTTGAGCATAAACAGAGTTGTCTCTAGTGCTGATTTATAGGCCAGTCTGTCCTCTACTTTTGACTGTAACTGTTTTCTGTAATTATAAACACACTGCCTCACTTGAGATTTGCTTTTAGATTTCTCTCCCGGTAGCAAGCTCCCCCTGTGTTAACTCATAGGCAACCCCCATAGGCTGTAGATAAGAGGGGCTCCTCTCTTGCAAAATTTCAGGGCACACTGAGGATTACCATGCTCCCATGACCTAGAACATATCCTTGGATCTTTCCCCCTAACGACCCAGCATGACACCACGCAGGATGGGCCTCCTTTCTAGCAGTCAGCACATACTTGAGGAAGGAGCAGATCTGGCAGGAGACGCTGAGAAATGGGGGGTGTCCCTGCTCCCTGAGGTGCCTTTGGGCTCTTCTGCTGCTGTCTTTCCTTTCTTATCTTGGGATTGGTGGCATGAGTGAGAAGGCCATCACCCCAAAGCCTACCACTTTACCCTCTGCTTTCCTGGTCCTTTGGGTGCCCTACCTCTCAGAGTTCTCCTTCCCCCACTAAAGGCACCTCCCAGCACCTGCTAAAGATCACTGGACTCTCATGGTGCTATTGCTCCATGGCTGAGTGAGCTCACAGGTGGGAAAATCAAAGTCACGGGAGCCCTGGGAGGTCTGCCTGGAAGAGTTGTAGGTGGCAAAGCTCAGGTGGGCCGTCCAGAGGAGCCCCCTCCCCACGTAGAAAGTGGGCCCAGAAGCAGGCTCTGAGAGCCCATGGCAAGGACCCTCCTAAGAAACGAGTTGGCTGCTCCCATTTAAGGAGAAGAGATGGTGTCACTTTCTTGTGGAGTGAAACGTAGGGAGCTCTTGACTCTCTGGCTGTGTCCCAGGGTCACAGGGCCATCAGCTGTATGAACCTAGAGAGCTCCCAAGTTCTACCAAGGTCCTACTGAGTGCAAACTGAGAGGAGTGGCCTGGATGGGAGGGAACGGTCACCGTGGGCCTGCAGGGGGTATGGACAGCCACACTGGATGCAGCTCTGCCCAGAGGGAGGCTGGGGGCGGAGACCCTGCAGACCCTCTCTGGCCCCAGGTCCCACTGTACTCACAGGCCACCTGCACCTCCGTCTGCCGCTGCAGCAGGGCGCCCATCCGGTTTCGCACGATGCAGCGGTAGAAGCCAGCGTGGGTGCGGTCCAGGCTGGTGATCATGTACCTAGGGGACAGACGAGATGGCCAGTGAGCAAGACAGACAGCAAAACAGGGGTGCAGAGGTCAGATCTGGCGTCAGAAGTCACTGGGTCACCCTCTTCCTAAATGAAGAGTGCCACGAAGCTCTTGATTCTTGGGCCACGTCATGGGATCACAGAAAGATCCTTGCCAAACTGGGCCCAGTGGCACATGCCTGTAACCCCAGCGGCTCGGGAGGCGGAGGCAGGAGGATGGCAAGTTCGAGACCAGAGGCAGTCTGTGTAACTTAGTGAGACCTTGTCTCAAAAAGTCAAAAAAATGGGCCGGGGGTGCAGCTCAGTGGTCCAGCACTTGCAAGGCATGCAAGCGCGAGGCCCTGGGTTCAACCCTCAGTACCGCTAAAAAAAAAAAAAAAAAAAAAAGGTCCTTGCCGATGGGGAGAGGGCTGCCCCCACAGGACATGAGCCTTTGCTTAGCCATGCAGGAAGTGGACAGTACTTCCCAGAGGACAGTGGGTGCAAGGCTGGAGGCCTTGGCCCTGCCCATGGCCTGTCCACCTTGGGCTGTGCCGTCTCTGTTGGAGGCTGTGGTCCTCCCCTGCCTGTGACTCATAGGACTGAGAAAGGTGGGGGCAGTTGATTTTTGGCCAGGCACAAGACTGTGCTGTAATTATTCACTGAAATAGATGGAGGTGACAGTAGCTGGGGAATTTACATATGTCCCCAAGAGCTCTGCACCCGTCAGTCCTTCCTTCACATGACAGACATCCCTGCTGTGGCTTGGCAGAGGGAAGGAAGGGCAGAGCCACCTGAGCCAGACTGGTGGTGTTCTGTTGCGGTGGGTTCGTGGCCAGGTGCTTGACTGAGTCATCCCCTCAGTAGCTGGCACTCAAGACACTTGTCGCCCAAAGAGCTACAGTGTCTGGCAAAAGTGGGCAGGTAGTGGGATAGCAGGCTTATGGTACCCTCACTTAACAAAGACAGAGAGGATGTGGGTCAGTGAGAGGGACGTCTAGCAGCAAGACATGATGGATGGCACCTTCTGGTACAGCAGGGGCTGAGGACCAGGGCCTAGGTCCGCTGGTTGTCCTGAGATCACCCTTCTGATTTCAGAGCAACATCCAGCAGGCTCCTCCGAGGAACCAAGGGTTTGGGCCTATGATTTCTCCCCCATCCTTGAGTATTCTAAGTTTTACCCAGCTGTCCTGGTGAACAAGATCCTTGCCACCTTCTCCTAGGGTATACCAAGCCAGGGGGAGCAGCCCACTTCCAACAGTTGCCAGTTTTGTTTTGCATGTGTCTTGGCCAGGGTCTATTACCATCGTCATCATCATTATACTCACCACCATCACCATCATCACCACCACCACCACCATCACCTCCATCATTACTACCATCACCTCCATCATCGCTACCATCACCTCCATCATCGCTACCATCATTATCACCATCACTATCACCACCACCACCATTACAACCATCATTACCATTACCATTACCACCGTCACCATCACTATCACCACCACCACCATTACAACCATCATTACCATTACCATTACCACCGTCACCATCACCATCACCACCATCACTACCACCATCACCACAACCAGCACCACCCTTACCACCACCACCACCATCATCACCCCCACCACCACCATCACCTCCATCATCACTACCATCATTATCACCATCATCATCACCACCACCACCATTATAACCACCATCACCATTGCCACCATCACCATCATCACCATTACAACCATCATTACCACTACCATTACCACCACCATCACCATCATCACCACGATCACCACCACAACAAGCACCACTATTACCACCACCATCACCATCATCACCACCACTACCATAATTACAAATACCACCACCACCATCACCTCCATCATCACTACCATCATTATCACCACCATCACCACCACCATTACAACCACCATCACTATTGCCACAATTAGAACCATCATCACCACTACCACCATTACCACCACCATCACCATCACCACCATCATTACAAACACCACCATTACCATCACCATAATCATCATCATTGTCATCCCACTACCGTGGTCATCACCATCACCCTGCTCATACCGTTATCATCACCATCATCACATCACCATTATCAACATCATCACCACCATCTGTCATCCTTGCCATTACTACCTTCCCAACAATGACACACTTTCCCCCATGACTCTGTATTAAGCACTTGTCATACACCACCACCATCATTTCACACTGCACTTCCCAGGCTATTGGATACCATGGACCAGTAACACTTAAGAAATTGGGGATCGACATAAGACTGTCAACTTTTTACTTTGCCAAGATCATTAAAACCAACCAGCCAAAAAGCAAATGGAATCAAACAACAAACACTCTGGAAAAAGGAATACTATTAAAAAGTGCCAGAGAAAGAAAAGTAAATAGAAATGGTCAGCAGTTGGCCTTGAAAAAATGCATTTCTGGAATGATAAAAAAGACAACTAATCTTTTATAAAGGTGATTTTGACAAAACTTTAAGCTTAAATTTTATGCAAAGCCTACTGCACCATAGTTACATTTCTCCTTTTATCTATACAGTCACCAAGTACCATGGGTCTGCATTTGAAAACTGTTGACTTAATCTCCACACCAACACTTCCTGGCACCCTCATTTCACAGCAGGACATTGAGGTTCAGAAACACCTTGGCATTGAGCTGTAGTGTCACACTGAGCCCTTCTGACTCTCTGCCTCCCTGTGAACCAGTTCAAGACTGAGGTCACGTCCCAAAGGGTCCCACCTTCCATCTGGGGACTGCAAGGGCCTCACGCCCAGGTGGGCATGTGCTGAATTTGCTCTGGTTCTGCAACATTTTCCAGAACCTTCTGCCTGCCCTAGCCCTTATCTCTATGCCAGTGGCTATAGCTCTTATCTATCCATTGCAATTGTTCACAGGGTGATGTGGCGGGGAGAGCAAATCTGTCCCTTCCTCCCCTTATCCTCGATCCTGTCCCAAGTGCTTGTTCCTGCCCGCATAAAATCAAGGCAAGGGGAGGCAGCTTTGGGGAAAATGCTTGGGTCTCTAAAGCAATGGGGTGACCTGAGAGGGGTAACAAAGGGAGAAGAAAGCTGGAAGGGCTAGAAGCTGGGCCTGGTGGCTCGTGCCTGGAATCCCAGCACTCTGGAGGAGGAGGCAGGAGGATCAATGCAAGTTTAAGGCCAGCCTGGGCTGCATAGTGAGACCCTGTCTCAAGAAGAAGAAAAAGAAAAAGAAGAAGGAGAAGGAGGAGGAGGAGGAGGAAGAAATGAAGAAGGAGGAGGAGGAGGAGGAGGGGAAGAATAAGAGTAAGAATAAGAATAAGGAGAAGGAGAAGGTGAAGGAGAAGGAGAAGAAGAAGAAATAGAATCAGATATTGTTAAAAAGCACAGGGGGAGGAAAAGGGATAGAAATAGCCAATAAACTCAAGAAAAGTTGCTCAGTCTCTGTCATCATGAAAGAAATCCAAGTCCAAACAAGACACCGTTCCCATATTAGAGTATCAACAATTTTCAGGGATGGCCAACCCAGGGTGGGCAAGAGTGAGGGGAAGGGAAGGCAGGTGGTGCTGCAAATTGATCTAGCTTTTGGGGCAAAATCTATCACAATTTGAATATGCAAGCTCTTTGACCCAGGGTTTGGCTCCCAGGAGCTGGCCTTTTAGATATGACATAGGTACAAGTGTGTTCACTGTAGTATGCATTCTAATTGCAGAGATAAACAAAGAACTGGAAGCAACCAGAATGTCTATCAAAACAGAGTTAGATCAATAAAGGATGCTGCAGTCCGTCCATGAATGAAGAACACCTGTATACGATGAAATAGAAAATTCTCCCAGATACACAGACAAAAGTGGAAGCTGGGGCTTGGGGGAAGAGTCATGTGAATAAAAACACCAGGTCACAATTTCAGAGCTGACTGTTAGGAACGAGCTGCTGTTTAGTGATGCAGGCTACCCAGTCCTTAAATGTAATGCTTTGGATCATACAAATTCACTCAGTAAAAATAATTAAAGTTTGTTGCCCCTGCCCCCACAAAAAGCCAAAGAATAGTGTGATGGTATGACACTCGTTGGCATGATAGCATTTTGATAAATTGAAATAGTACACATATTTATGTGTGCATATAAATGCACATATGCAAATACACACGCATACAATCACACAAACACACTGGCATGTGCGTGGAACCTTTTGGAGGTGTACTATCCACAACATGTTATCTCCCCTTTGGGAGACATATCCAGCATGAAGAGGTAGAGAAACTTCTACCTTTGGATTTTATGCCGTTCTGTGTCATCAGAATCTTTTTTATCGTATGCATATATTGCTTTTATTTTAAAAATAAAATTTAAAAACTGCACTTTGTGCATATACTTTAAGTATACATTATAAAAAAGGCACCAGGGACTCATCGGGCTTGGGTTTGTTTGCTGATGTCAGTGATGTGTGATGAAATTTAAACTTTAATGAAAGTCAGTTTCTGCAGAAGTCTCTGTCCATCATGTGCCTTAGCCAGACACCCCCAGGCCCCATGCCGGACGCCACAGGCTGTGGCTCTTCCTTGCAGCCTCTTTTCTGGCCCCCTGTGATGGCAGGTGCTCCAAGGCCCAGGAGGGCCGTGTGGTCCCAGCTGGACTCCTGTTTCCCCCTCCCTGGGCTGCCTTTTCACTGATCCTGCCCTGGAGACCTATTTCGGGCTTGCAGGCAACATTATTTAAAGTAACAGTTCCACCCACTGCTTCTTGCACCAGGGGAACCTGCTTCATTCCACCCAAATTGCAGCTCTGGTGTCCCTGCAGGGACTGGGGTGGGGGGGAGCAGCCAGCCAGTGTCTTGTTTTGCAAACTCAGCACATACATTGTAAGCATCCCTGGTAGTGACATCCACCCCTCTGGCCAGGACACACTCAGCCTGCAACTCGGCTGGCTGCCTCACCCCTCACCCTGGCTGCTGGCCACACCCACAGGGAACTGGAGGAGCCCAGCTCTGTCCAGCTCTCCAGCAGGGGCAGGGGCATGCATGAAACGGCCTCTGGACAGGCCTTGTGCATGGGAGCACAGCCTTACACTCCCAGGAGGAAACATGGCGTGGGAGAAAGTCCCACCCCTTTGGGGTTGGATGGTTGCAGGCTTGACTTTCACTTCTGCCCATCTAGGCAAGTTATGGAAACTTCCAAGGGTCAATCTCTCCATCTGTAAAGTGGGGGTAATGACACCATCTTTGATGGGGGTGTCACCAAGCACATGACAGGTGCCATACCACCGCTTGTTGAATGAAGGAGCAAACTCGAGGGTCATTAGTGGAAGCTTCTCGGGTGATACAGGGAGATGTGGAGAGGAGGAAGAAGAGAGCATGGCCAGAGCGGGGACCCAGAGAGGACTCCGTGCCTAGCACCAGGGGAATACAGAGTTCCCTGCCCACCGCCTTCCTTGGCTTCCAGACTCCCAACCCAGTCACTTCCATGTGCAGCCTCAGGGTGGAGGTGCCTGAGGCTGGCTTTTCTGGGGAAGGGGAGCAGGTAGGCAGGTAGGCGGCAGCCTCTTCCTGATTTACCTGCAACCTCATGCTCCATCCAGGGAGGGAGAGCTGCAGGGGCGTGGTCTCCAGGGGCTGGGGTGCACCTGGCTCCACCCGGGCCCTATCCCCATCAAGGCCTACTTATGTATTTACTATAAGAAATATTTTCACTTGATTCAAAATTCAAAGAACAAAAGAAAAAGTACACAGGAGAGAGTCCCTCCCTGCTTTGTGCCCCAGCTGCCCATCATCCCTAACTCGTAACCCACGCATGGAGGAAATTCACTATGATTAGTTTCTTGAGTATCTTTTCAGAATTGCTTTCTGCCAACGCAAGCAAATGCATGTTTCCAATCCCTCCTCTTTGTAAGCAAGTGACTTGGCTGCCTGTTCTGCCTCTTGGTTTGTGCAGGCGACAGTAGATCTTCCCATAGCTGTCCAGAGGGCCCCCTTGAGCCTTTTGACAGCCGTAGAGTATGCAAAAATCTTCTAGATGAAGGGAGCTATACTTTCTCCCAGTTAGATGGTGCGGGGAGACCGCAGCAGATGGGCTTAGGGGCCAGCCTTGGGGTCAGTGCAAAAAGGGGGTGGCGAGGGGGGTGGGTGAACATCAAGAGTCCTGTCTTCTTTATCTTCATCACCAAGTGTCCCGATTTGACCTGGCAGGACCCTGCCGCTCAGTCCACTCTTCCCAGAGGAAGAGAGGGGCTCAGGGTAGAGGACACTGCATGACAGTGGGGCGAGGGACCAGACAGATAATTGGATTTTTAGAGACAAGAGAAGAGCCTGGGAGGAAATAACTTCCTAACAAATGTGGCATCCTCCCCAGCAGCCGGGGAGGCGCACAATGCCCTTTTTGGTTCAAGTCCTTGAGTGTCACAGTTGATATTTAAAATGATTCTTACTCACATTAAATAAGATATTTCAATTCCACGAAGCTGTCAGGAGCTGATGCGGACACCAGAAATAATAGGCACGCTCTCCTTGTATTGTCCTGGTTAATAAATCAGGTGCCTGGCAATGCACGCGGGGATGCTTACAGGGAGGGAGGGTGCGTGTGCACGCAGCGCGCACGCACACATACACACACCACTTGTGTGCACAGGCATTCCTGCACACACAGCTGTATACACACGCACAGTCATGGAACCTACCTGCTTGCAAATTCACACACCCATGTATGCACCCACGTGTACAGGCACCCTCACTCATGCACGCACAGGCTCACCAGGCCACGTCGCCTCAAGTGAGCTGCGCCCAAGGAGAGCAGGCAGCTGGGTCAGCAGGGATGTGCTGCGTCTGCTGCCTGCAGTGTCATCATGGACACCTGAAGCTGCCACAGGTTTGGGGGACAGTAGTGAGTAACAGGGCTTGAGAACCCAGGTTCCTTCCCTCTCCTGTGGGCTTTCAGGCAACAGGCAGGAGAGGTAGTGTGCCACGGTGTGTGCAAGCCCACGTGTGCAGGTGTCTTCAGACACCCATGGTCACCCCAGTAAGCCTACTCCTGCAGCAGGGGACATGAGGAGCATGAAGACCTGGTCAGCTAGAGATGGCCTGGAGTTTGCTTTTTCAAAAGTCCTTCAGGAGCAAAGGCAAAACTGTCCATGGGGATTCAAAGGGAAGGTGCACGTACTGTGTCATAATAACAACATACCATTATACAATTAATGCGATAATAACCACTATTATTAGACATGTCACTGTTCTAAGTGACACACTGACTCATTGAATCATCATAATACTTTAGGAAGCACTGCTAATGTAACTCTCTGTTCTCAGATGAAAAAACTGGGGTCCAGACATAGGAAGTAATTTGCCCCAGGCCACACAGCAAATAGGTACCTAGCATTTGGGGGAATTCTGCCACAGAGGACCTGACACTGAACTGGACGTGCACCTAATAGCTTGGGTCCTTCATTCCTGGGGCTCACTTTAAAGAAGAACATTTTGCTGTCGACTCTCTTCCTTGTTATACATGGATAGATCGTGGCTGACAGGGGGAAGGGGTGCTGCTGAGGAGGCTAAGAATTGGCTCTGCACTATGGTAATATAAGCTGTTGCTAAAGACTGGCCAGCCAGGTGACCTCGGAGTCTCAGGGAGGGGCAGCAGGATGGCTTACGGGAACCCCAGAGTGGGTCTTTTGGTCATAGAAGGGGAGCCTCCAGCAGGGAAGGGGTTGGGACAGTTGGAGCTATACCACTCAGGATGAAAAGGACCCGTGATGTGGATCTCCTCTCTGGAAGTGTCCCTGAGGGTCCTGAACTCCTGCAGGTGGAGCTCATGGAGGTGAGTTGGGGGTGGCAGGAATGAGGGAAGGGGAGAGGGAGGGAGGGGGAGAAAGAGTAAGGGAGGTCAAAGGACAGAAACACGCAGAGAGAGAGAGAGAGAGAGAGAGAGAGAGAGAGAGAGAGAGAGAGAGAGAGAGAGAGAGAGAGAGAGAGGCCAAGTGTGCCACCCAGGAAGCACAGGGAGCCTGGGGGTGACATCAGGCTGCTCTGGTGGGAAATTCAGGAACAGGGATTTCTGATCTTCTATTTTAAGAGGTTTCCATCCCGTGCTGTAATTCCCCTCCCACGCCTTTGGTAAGAGTCTGACGTGCACAATCGGATTCTGTTAATGGTGATGGGAAAGGATGCATCCTGGAGGTGGCCAGCTGATGAGGAGGCAGCAGCTTGGGGAAGGGAGGGGCTCCCCAAGGGGCAGGAGGCTGGAGGAGGGGCAGGGGGCCCAGGTGAGGTCAGCAAGGCCTGCCAGAGTCCTTGGAAGGCTGGGGAGGGCCCTGGACTTGTCCCCTCGCAGAGGATGAACATTTGGATAGTAAGGGATGTGGTGACCCTCAGAGGTAGGCAGGGGGGCTTGGGCATGGTGGACTCCCCCCACCATCTAGATCCCTGCAGAGTGCTAGGGTGGTGCCCACTATGGACAGAATGGGGAGGAGCCCCGGATGCCGACTGTGATGGCTGATTGTAGGTATCAATTTGGCTGGGCTAAGGGCTGCCTGGGCTGGGATTTAGCTCAGTTGGTAGAGCACTGCTCTGCAGTCTCTAAGGTCCTGAGTTCCATTCCCAGTACCGCAAAATGGGAGAAGGACGTGGCAACCCACTCCCAAGGCAATCCTGAAACAGTCAGCCATTGAAAACCCTATGAGGGTCATTATGAGTCGGACTCCACTCAGTGGCACCTAACAACAACAAGGGCTGCCCAGAGAGCTGGTAACCATGGTTTCTGGGTGTCTGTGAGGGTGTTTCTGGAAGAGATCTGCACTTGAACCGGTAGACTAGGTAGAGGAGATGACCCTCACCAACATGGATGGGCTCCCCTCAATCCTAGAGGGCTGGGACAGACCCAAAAAGTGGAGGAAGGAGGAACTGGCCCTGCGCTGAGCCGAGACATCCATCTCCTGCCCTCGGATGTGGGTGCTCCTGGTTCTTGAGGCTTTGACTCTGGGATTTATACCTACGGCCTCCCTGGTTCTCAGACCTTCAGACTTGGACTGAATTACACTGTTGGCCTTCTCGAGTCTCCAGCCCACAGATGGCAAACTGAGAGACTCCTTAGCCTTCATCATCTAGTGAGCCAATTCTCATACTAAATCTCATATACATGACAGCACATACATGATATGAAACGTACATATACATGCCTCCTCTTGGTTCTATGTCTCTGGAGAAACCCGTTGGAGGCCTTGACCTTAGAACATGGCACACAAGCTGACATGGTGTCGGATGTCCAGTCACATCTCTGCCCATCCACACAGCACTCAGAATGTGCTGGGTGCGCCCCTTGCGGTAGGCAGGGAGGAGGTGCAGGGGGCAAGCAGCGCTTGCTGGGTCATGGGTGGCTGGAGAGCTGCAGCATGCAGAGACTGGGGCTCCTGGAGACCTGACCCCACCTCTGGGAAATGGAAGGTCCCCTAGTTGGCCTCATTCTCTGGCTCAAGTAAACTTCTAGCAGCTTTGGATGGAAACCAGCTGCCTTCACTTCTCCGTGTGCTGGACGTCAGCCCCAAGAGTCCCTCTCTGCTTTTAGCCATGGTTTCTCCCCCAGAGCCCTTTCCCCAATCTCCCTGCAATCCCCAGAGTCCTCTCCAGCCAGAGATGGTGTATTTATTGCAACTTAGTGTCCCGTTTGTTGGCACTTGTCTCCCGGAGACCATGCCTGTGCATTCTCCCCACCTCCAGCTCACACTCTGCACGCCTAGAATGACGCATGCTCCATGAACATTTCTAGATGCGTGAATGAAATGGCTCATGTGAAAAACCCAATAAAGCCCTGGAAGATGCTACGATCTAATCCCCAAAGCTCGTGGAAGTCTTATTTTATGTAGTATTATGGGTTGAATTGTGTCTCTCCAAAAGATATGTTGAAGTCCTAACTCTGGACCCTAAAAATGTGACCTTATTTGGGAATAGAATCTTTGCAGACATAATCATGTTAGCATGAGGCCATCCATGGGGACCTTAATCCAATAGGACTGGTGTCCTTATTAGAAGAAAAGAGACACAGAAAGCCAGCAAGAAGGCTGGCCAAGTGATGATGGAGGCAGGGACTGGAGTGATGTGACTCTGAGCCCAGGGGGGCCCGAGACTGTGGGTAGCATCGGAAGCTGGGAGAGCGGTAAGGTGCACAGGCTCCCCGGAGCCTCCAGGGAGGGTGCAGCCCTGCCTGCACCTTGACGCCAATTTCTGGGCTCCTGAGCTGGGAGAGAATGGATTTCTGCTGCTTTAAGCCATTCTGTTTATGATACTTTGTCACAACGGCCGCAGGAACCCACTGCACAGGTATCTGGGCGCTTCGCAGCTCAGCAGGATCCTGAGAAGGGGAGGTGATCTGGCCTGAGCCTGCAGGCTCAGTACAATCACAGGATTCCTTTGAGAGAGAGGTGGTGGAGTCAAAGAGAGGACAATGTGACAAGGGAAGCAGAGTTTGGAGGGATGCAGGAATACAAGCCAAGGACTGCAGGTGCCCTCGAAGCTGGAAAGGGCAAGGCAGTGGCTTTCCCAGAGTCCTGGAAAGGAAGTAGCCCTATGGACCTTTTGGATCTGACCTCTAGAACTGCAACAGGCTACATCTCCACTGCTTTAGGTCTCCAGTGACAGCAGCCACAGGAGGCCAGCACAGCTGGGTTTACTCCAGTTTGGGTATGGGGTCAGGCCAGGGAATGTTCTAGCAATCCTGGAGGGGCGATGATGTCAGGGATGGGGATGGATGCCATTGGTTCTCCGCAGACCCTTAAGGAGTAGCTTTGGGTCCTTTCCCCTGAGACACAGGTAGGACCCTCTGGGATGAACATGCCCTGGGTCCTTCTGCACAATTCTGCACTCAGGAGGGTGCCTGTCCCAGACCTCAACATTCCCAGTGAATCTCTCCCAAACCTGAGCATCCCCAATGCTCCCTGTTTAACTCAATTTGGAATGTTGTTAGGTCCCATAAAGTCAGTGTCTGACTCATAGCGACCCTATGTATATCAGGTGAAACACTACTGTCAGTGTTTCTCTGCTGTTCATAGGGTTTTCAATGGCAGATTGATTTTTGGGAGTGGGTTGCTGGGTCCTTCTCCCAAGCCTACAGCCCCTGGTGTTCCCAGGCAGTCTCCCATCCAAGGACTAACCAGGCCCAACCCTGCTCAGCTTCCAAGATCTGATGAGATCGGATGCCACAGTGCTATGGCTGGGGGACCAAAAAAAGAGAGAGAGAGAGAGAGAGAGAAAAGCAGATGGTAGGGGTGGGGGAGGGGGCTGATCCCAGCAGGTGCCCGTTACACAGCCCCTTTCTGGTGGGAAGCTGCTTCAAGAGCAGAGGAGCTGCCAGCAAGCCTTCCAGATTTCTTCCATCCTAGTTGTTTTTGTTAAAATACCACCTGAAGCTTCTTCAAGAGCCCTGGCCTGCCCCGGGGGCTCCCACGATGCCCCCATGCTCGGATTGATCCCCAGGCCCTGTGGTCAATGAGAAGGCCTGCTGTGTTATTGAGCTGGGGCCACTTACACCGGGATAGCCCTGGCTTGGGTTGGCTGGGGAAGGCTGCCCAGCAGCCTATGACCTTGTGGGCCAATTATCTGCTCTCAGTGAACAAGGACAAGGACTTCATTAAGCTGTTATCCCTCAGCCCAGGGATCCCCGCAGAGGTCTGGCTGGGCGCAAAAACGGTGTGTGTGTGGGGGAAGCTGAGCAGGCCACCAAGGGGAGGTGACACCAGAGCAGGCCTGGGAGTCAGGATGGACACTCAACATGGCGGGTGGGATGGTCATCTCTTGGGACAAAAGCAGGGGACCCCCACCCCCACAGAACACCTACAAGACCAGATGGGCTCTGAGTCTAACACTAGACATACATCATCTGCTTCATTCCCACCTTAACCGAAGGTCGGGGAGATCCCTCTCCCCATTCTAAGGCCTGGGCTCAGAGAGGTTGAGTCTGTTGCTCACCCATCAAAGAGGCAGCAAAAGGTATGGCTAAGAAGAGCCGGAGAAGAAAAGGCTTGTCTGGGGTTTAAGGAGTTAACCTAAGGAGGTTTCAGATTGGATTTTAGCAAAAACAACCAGGAAAGAGGAACTCCTTAGGTTTGAGGGGGCAGCGTGTTTATTATTTTAAAAATGAACAAAAAGAACACAGCAAAGCAAGCTGAGCGGACTCTCCCCTCACTCCAGTGAAAATCATGCCTGGGAATTTCCCCGCAGCTCCCTGCGCCCTCTGGCTGGAGAGAAGAGCCCTCCATCTGGGTCTCTGCTCCAGGGTCAGGAGGGCTGTTTTTTCTGGGCTCTTGGCACCTGGCTGAAATTCATTATGATCCCTTTCATGCCAAGGTGGATCAGAAAGGAATCAAATTAAAACAAACTGATAAAGAGCCTGCATGGAAATCAGGCCTTGAGGAGCCAAGTGGCTGGTGCCCAACCACGTGGGATGGGGCGGGGGGGGGGGGGGGGGCTCATGGATTGTCTCCTGCAGGCCCTGCCCAGGGCCCTCAGCTGTGCAGGCAGAAGGTGCCTCCTTTGGGCTCCCAATCCTGGTTAGATTGTCTGGTGCTGAGCTGGGCTTCGGAGCCCCTCCCTCAGCTCCCCAGCAGATGGGTCCCTCAGAAGTGGCTCAGCCTCTTTAGGGGAAGCAGGTCATGGGGTGTCCGAGGCTGGACTGGTTTCAGACTGTTGCATCGAAGTTCCACAAACTGGGTGGCTTCAAACAGTGGGACTTTATCTTATCACTCTGGAGCCTGGAGTTTGAAGCAAAGGTGCCATCAGGGCCACACACCCTCTGAGGGCTCGAGAAGGACCTGCATTGCCTGTGCCAGCTCTGGTGGCCCCAGGCATTCATTGGTTTGTGGTTGCATCCTCCAGGCTCCGTCTCTATCCTCCTATGGCTTCAGGCACATCTGTCATCGCAAGGCTTTCTCTCATCTCCTCTCTGGGGTCCTCTCCTCCTCTTGTAAGGCTGCTGGCATATTGGATTTAGAATCCACTATAGCTCCAGTGTTTCTTTGCTATCCATAGGGTTTTCAATGGTTAGTTGTTTCAGGAGTGCTTCACCAGTGTCTTCTCCCTAGTCTGTCTTAGTCTGGAAGCTCAGCTGAAACCTGTCCACCATGGGTAACCCTGCTGGTATCTGACATACCAGTGGCATAGCTTTCAGCCTCATTGCAACACACAAGCCCCCACAGTGTGGCAAACTGACAGACATGCAGTCAAGAAATCAAAAGATGTATTGCTCTAGGAAGAGCTATGGCAAAAGATCTCTTTAGAGTATTGAAAAGCAAAGATGTCACATTGAAGATGAAGGTGCGTCTGACTCATGCCATGGTATTTTCAGTCGCATCATATGGTTGTGAAAACTGGACATTGAACAAAGGAGACAGGAGAAGAATTGATGCTTCTGAATTATGGTGCTGGAGACATCTATTGAATATACCATGGACTGCCAAAAGAACCAACAGATCTGTCCTAGAAGAAGTGCAGCCAGAGTGCTCCTTGGAAGCAAGAATGGCCAGACTGAGTCTTACATATTTTGGACATGTAGTCAGGAGAGATCAATGCCTAGAGAAAGACATCATGTTTGGGAGAGTGGCAGGTCAACAACAACAACAACAACAACAACAACAACAACAAAGAAAACCCTCCACCAGATGAATTGACACATTGTCTGCAACAATGGGCTTAAATATAAATAAGATCATGTGCCTGGCACAGAATCGAGAAGTATTTTGATCTGCTGTACATAGGGTCACTATGAGTCAGACTCAACTTGACGGCAGCTAACAACAATAACAACATAGCTCCAGTATGAATTAATTATATCTGTGACCAATTTATTGCCAAACCAGGTCACATTCAGAGGGGCCAGGGGTTCAACACTATTTTTTGAGGAAGGATTCAACCTCTAAAAAGGGATCTCTAAGGATACTTATCAGCCCAGGATCAAGGCCTGGGCCTCAGGGTGGATGACAGAGGAGGACTAGATGGGACTTTTGGGGTGAGCGTGGTGAGAGGGCGGAGGAACTGCCAGCTGATGGAGGCTGGGGAGCTGAGGACAAGAAAGGTTTGAGGAGGAGGTGCTGTCTAAGAAGATCAGGAGGGGAAGGTGAGGGTGGATGAGGGGAACCAGGCATGATGAGTGTATGTCAGAGAGACAGAGATAGAGAGTTCTCATAAAGGCAAGTCATTGAGAGTAGCTTCGTCCAGAGAGAATTGTGGGCAGGGGAGAGGCTGGGCTCATGGCCCTCCCCATTCCATAGGGCCTCACGGGCGGGGCTAAGGAATTGGGGTTTCCCATAAGGACAAAGGAATGTGTTCAGGATTTTAAGCAGGGGGATGAAACAGGGGTTGGCAAACCACGGCCCATCATCTACATCTACATCGACATCGACATCTACAGCCCACAGCCTCTTCACAATAGGTGTACTAAGAATAGTTTTTACATTTTCCAATTTTGGAACCAAACCAAAAAAGAATACTTCATGCTAGGTGAAAGTTGTATGAAATTCAAATCTCAGCTCCCTTAAGTAAAGTTTTACTGGCACGCAGCTGCTGTTTGCCCTGTCCGTGGCTGCCCTCCTGTCGCCACGGTGGAACTGAGTAGCTGCAATAAGCTGTGTGGCCTGCCCTAAACCTCAGGCAGGCCCTCTGTGAGAGGCACTTTACAGAGAGGACCCGTCTGGCCCTGGGTAGGACTGCGGGGCCTTCATGGGCACAAGGCTCACTCTGGGCAGGTGCAGAGGAAACTGGTCAAGGTCAAGGGTGGGGCTGATTTGGTCTTTGCCACAGACTGGGAGGAGAGGACAGGGCCAGCCAAGTGAGACGGTGCCAAGAGACCGGGGAAAGCGGACAGGTGTCTGCTGACGTTGCACTGGGGAAATCCCATGGCCTGGGTCACAGTGGGGCTGTTACAGGGGACACCACTGGCCGAGGAGAAAGCGGGGTGATCGAGTGGGGGGCAAGGTCATGGGCTGAAGAGAAAGGAGGAATGGCGAGGAGTTAGGAAGGGCATGTGTGGTGAAGATGACTGTGGGAGGCTGTATCTCCGGCCCCTTATTTATTTTTTTCTCTTGAGACAGGGTCTTGCTAAGTTACACAGGCTGCCTCTGCCCTTGATCTCACGATTTTCTTGTCTCCGCCTTCCAAGTGCCTAGGAGTACAGGTATACACTTGGCATGCACTTTTAAAAAATTATTAATTAATTAATTAATTAATTATTTTAAAGACATGGCCTTCAACAAATTTAAACTCTGGTAGGATTGATTAGAAGGAGAAGTTGGGATAGAGAGAAGGGATGAAGCCAGTTCCTGGGGAAGGAGGTGGGGCTGGGGTCCTGTGCTCAGGACGGGGGAGGAGTTCCACACAGCGGCACCTAATTGCTGGGGCAGGTGGGAGATTGGAAACGGCAGCGGTGGGGAACAGTGAGCAGACTGGAGGCATCGAGGCCCAGGTGAGGGCAGCACCCTGACTTTGTACAGGGCCTCGTCCTCTGCCCCCGGAAGAAGGGAGGTGGGTTGAAAGATGGGATGATCCAAGGTGGGGTCCTCCAGGAAGCTGTGACAGGGCCCCAAAGAAGGGGAGCCAGAGGCTGGCAGGATGGAGGCTGAGCTGGTGACAGGGGGCTACCGGTGATGGAAGCCAGAGCAGCCCAGGGAGTGGGCATGCATCAACGGGGAGGAGGATCGGCCAGGAGGGCAGAAGGCTTCCCATGGTCCTGCCAGTAAAGTGTGGTGTGGGGACCCAGAGCCTGGGCCCCTCCCTGGAGCTGATCAGAATAAGGACTCATAGCCCCTACCCAGGACCTGCATTGACAAGAGCCCAGGTGGTCGATCTGCACACAGGGGGCTGTGGTGTGGGGGAGGCTGCAGGTACAGCCGGAGGGAGGGAGGTCGAAATGAAGGTTTCAGACAAGAAACAGTCCGGGGAATGGCAAGGGGGTAGGGTGCCACCTCATCTGTCCTCAGTTTCCCTGTCTTTGAGGTGACTCTGATCACAGCCCCAAAAAGTTAGTCTTAAGCAGCCACTGCGGTGACCTCAGACAACCTTTGGCAAGCTTGCTCCTGTCCCAGCCCTGCCACCTGGGGAGCATCTGACTTCAGACAAGTGACTGAACCTTGTCAAACCTTGGGCTCTCCATCTGTCTAGTGGGCGATGTAAGGGTGGCTGCCTCATCGAAAAAATGAGCACAGCCTATCTGCTCTGCGGTCTGTTCTGGAAACATGTATTTGTCCAACAAGATGGACAGACCGTAGAACAACATGAGTATCTGTGAATTTTGTATTTGTGCGTGATTTTGTCTGCAAGAAATGCCAAATAAATGGAGAAAGCTAGACCCAGCTGAACGGAGCGGCGCACTTAGGCACAGAATGCTTACACCTCCAAGTGTCCCCAGGTGTCAACCCACCCACTCCTAGCATTACAACTCTCTTTTTGCTTTTGGACCACCCCCTGCCACCATGGAACAATAACTCACGAGCTGCCTTCCTTCCGACGCCCACTTCCCAAACACACTCAGGCCCCTTCCGAGGCAAAGTGCCCTATCTACTGTAGGGTTTATGCATTTCTTAACCATTTAACAGGTGGAAAATCACGCAATTGTCTTTATTAGGTTGTTCTCTTTTTTACATGTCACCAATGGAGATTCTGAGTGTTCCCCTCACTCTGCTTTCCCCCGCACCTCTGTGGATTTTTGCATGATTTTGCATAGCACGGGGGTATGAAGGTGTCCCCATCATAGCAGATCTGCCTGCCAACTGCTTAGCATGGTGCCTGTACTTTGGTAAGCACCGGGAAACGTGTCCTTCTGGAGTTCACTATCATTATGAATCATTTGACTCCTCCTGGAGTGCCTGTAATATGCCAGGCACTGTGTCAGGGAGGGCTCTGGGTAATTTTTATTAGTATTTTATTTGTACATATTTATGGGACACAGAGCGGTAATTCAGTTCATATATACAGCATGCAATTATCAAATCAGGACTGTTGACATTTCCATCTCCTTAAATATTTTATGAAGAATTTTTGATTAACAATGCAATGGTAATTGTGCATATTTATGAGGGATAACATGAGGGCTCTGGGTACAAACAGTAATAATGACCACGACTATGGCAATGCCACGGCTTCCTGTACCATCTGTTCCTTATATTTAGATGCGCATGGTACTGCTGTTGACACTCTGCTTAGACACTCTCTGCTCTGCGGCCCCACCTCTGACCCATTCATTTCCTACTGCTACCCCGCAAGGCAACATTTGGGACCTCCCTGGAGGCATCAGGGAGAGAGTTAAACTTCGGGTCCTGTAGCATCTCCGAAACCCTGGGGACTTAACAGAACAAGGAGTTGGTTGTTTTCAAGCAGGACCAACTCTGCCATGGCCCCTGAATTTTACCACAAAGCATGTTGTTGTTGTTGCCGTTAGGTACCGTCGAGTCGGTATCCAACTCATAGCGACCCTGCGTACAAGGTGAACCATTATTGTCAGTGCTTCTCTGCTGTTCATAGGGTTTTCAATGGCTGATTGATTTTTGGGAGGGGCTTGCTGGGTTCTTCTCCCAAGCCTACAGCACCTGGTGTTCCCAGGTGGGCTCCCATCCAAGTACTAACCAGGCCCAACCCTGCTTAGCTTCTGAGATCTGACAGGATAGGATGCCACAGGGCTACGGCTGCAGGCACCACAAAGCATAATGGGTAATTAATACCAATGGGCGGGAGGCAAATGTGCCCTGGAAGCATTCCCAGGAGGGCATAGGGTGAGCTGCAATGGGGTGAACCCTGCCAACTTCTGCCCAGCTGGGCAGAATCCCTTGCCCAACCCAGGCCTCCTCGCTGGCCTTCCCTACGGCCGATGTTTGCGGGATTAATGATGCTGAAAAGCCTGGAGTTTGAGCCACAGTCTCCTTGGGGCTGCCTGCAACCTGAGTGGCAGGCGGAGGGAAGCTGGGAAGCCTCCCAGGGCACCCTATGCCTGCTGTCAGCAGCCCTATATGGTAGGGGGGACAGATGAGAGGCTTGTCGCCTGTCCCAGGCAGACACGACTGAAGGTCACGACCATCTACCCACGCTACCTGCGTGGCCGAGTCTCTCAGAGATCTGGGATCTAAATCTATACTTACATCACTGACTATAAATACATTTCTGCCCCGGTGCCTGCTTTATCACTCCCTTCCCAAGGCAGGTCACAGAAACTGTAATCTCCCCTGACTTTCTCTGTCTTCCCTTGTTGATAATGGCTCACAAGGCCCCAGTTTCAGAAGGCCCAGCCCCGTGCCTGGGAGAGAAGAAAGCTGCACAGAGAGGCCAAGAAGAATCTGTACACACAGGCCTCGGTGGGTTTCCACTGGCATTAGATCAGACCATTTTGTGTTTTTTTGTCCAATCACATGGCTACACAGCTGTCCAGGCTTCAATCATGCATATGCAATGAAACCCCTTGAAAACCCACTGGGGCAGAGTTGGGAGAGCTTCCGGTTGGCCCAACCAGAGTTGGCTCCTGGAGGGAGGGGCCCCTGGAGAGAGCGCAGAGGCCCCGCCCCTTCCCCCCTCTGCCCCAGTGCCAACCTCCAGCCACCCTCTTTGTGATGGCCTTCACAATAAACTGGGGAACTCAGTCCCCTGAGTTCTGTGAGCCTAGGGAGGGGGTCACAGGAGCCCCCATTTATAGCTGGTTGGTTGGAAGGAAGCACTGGGAAAGGCACCTGGGCTTGCGCCTGTGTCTGAAGTGTGGGCAGCCTTGGGGACTGGGACCCCAATGTGCGGGATCTGACATTGTCTCCAGGCAGATTGGTCAGCACCGGATTGGAGTAGAGGACCCCAGCGGGTGTCAACTGCAGAGCCGCTCACTCACTTGGTAGTGTGGGAAAAGCCCCACATCTGGTATCAGAGGGATCTGTGCTGTGAGTGTATAGCAGGGGAAAGTGAGTCTGAGTTTGGACTATCTACTCCAGTCTAGGTAGAGTAGCTGACTTGAAGTTGGGCAGCAAATATGTGAAGCAACAAAAGCAGGAAATCTGTCATGTGGATTTCACTTTTTTCCCAAAGGGCATTTTTAACCCCAGGAAAGTACATGGGGTGGAGGGTTGATGTGCTGAACGAGGCTGGCCATGTTGCCTGGGTCAGATCAGTTCATAGCTGAACTGGTCCTTCCCCTGTTGCCATGTACCAGTGTCTCAGACCCGCACACTCCCTCCCAGAGGCAGCGTCCCTGACACTCCTCCTAACACCCAGTGGATGTTGGACAACCCCAGGCAAGCGGCCCACCCCCCAGGCTGAGACCAGCCTGCTAAAGCACGGCCCGGGTCCCAAACAGAATCATTCAAGTCACCTTGTTTTTCCTGCTTTGGTAGCTCTGCTCCAAGGGCTGGTGGGCAGGTGGAGAAGAAAGGATTTTGATTGTTTATTTTACTTGCTGTGTGCTTTTGGGCAAGTTGCTTAATCCTTCGGCACCTCTGTTTCCTCATCTATAAAACAGTGGTCATAATAGTAGGTACTAATGTGTTCTAAGCCCTTCACATTTGATAATGCATTTACTCCTTCTTATTCACCCCAGGGGGGCTGGGATTTAGCTCAGTTGGTAGAGTGCTGCTCTGCAGTCTCTGAGGTCCTGAGTTCAATTCCCAGCACCTCAAAAATGGGAGAAGGAGATGGCAATCCACTCCTAAGGCAATCCCGGAACAATCAGCCATTGAAAACCCAATAAGGGTCATTATGAGTTGGACGCGACTCAATGACACCTAACAGCAACAACAACAAACTCACCCCAGGAGGTCAGAATTATATCCAAATTTGGCAGACGGAAAAGATGAGGAAACCAAGGCACAGAGAGGTTAAGTAACTTGCCCAAGATCTCACAGCCAGCAGGTGGCAGAGCCTGAGCTTGCTGCTTTAGATTTTGTGCCCTTGATCGCCACACCACAGCCCCTACATGAAGGAACGTGCTGAGGATTAAGTGAGGTAACACAGGCAACCTGCTTAGGACAGGGCGGGGCATTAGGCAGTTCACAGGCACTCTTGGGTGCTGTTTTTACTCATTCATTTGTCCAAGAAGAAAGGACATCACCCTCTGTTCCCACTAATGGCCGTGGCACCAAGGCAGAGCCTGAGGTGGCACGTGGACACCAGGTGCCAGCCCCCAAGTGGACTCCTCTCTCCACCCTCAGAACATCTGCTCAGACCTGGGCGTTTGGCCCTGGAATCCATCCCCTCACCTCATAGCTCCTGGCCTCACCACCTGCCCCAAAGCATTCCCTCTGGCCTCTCCAAAGTCATATGCAGGAGTGACCTCAGAGGTGCCCTGTGAGTGAATTGGACCAAAGCTGCATTAATGAGACCCTGAGGACCCGCCTGGGAGCAGCCATGTGGAAAAGGTGATCGCAGCAGCCTGTGGGCACTGGCCAGACCCGAGCAAACGCTGGGAGACTGAAGGGCGCGGCCCCGATATTTTGCAGCAACCAACAACAAACCCATCAGCGTGAGGAGTTTATTTGCCTCTCCTCAAATCTGGGCTGGTGACAAGGCTGCTTCCGGCCACAGGATGCAGTAGGACAGCCTGCGGCCCAGGCTTCTGTGGCCTTGAAGCTTCCACATTTGCCTCTTGCCATCACAACCCCAAGACCACCATGCCCCAAAAGAAGATAGGCCTCCTGAGGAGAGGGGCCCAGCCCCTGGCGCCCCCAGAAATGGACCCAAACTGACTGCCAGCGAACACAACCATGGGAGAGCCCCAAAGAGGCCAGCAGAGAAATGGTATTTGGCAGTTAGTTGTTTAAGCCATTAAGTGGTGGGGTGGTTTTCTAGGCAGCAGTAGGGCACTGACCAGAGGTTGCAGTCAGGGCAGGACGCTCCCACAGGCAGGACCCCCGCACCATCCTCTCAAGGGGTCCAAGGTAAAGAAGCAGCCTCGATGGGTGTAGCCCCAGCCATGCAGTGGGGTGTCCTGCAGGCCTGTGTGTGCTTTCCTTTGGGGAAAGGGTCTGTCCTGGTTCCCGTTCTGTGGGAAGTGTGGCCTCTCCCTGACCAGCCCTGTGTGGCCAGCCAGCAGCCAGGCGTCTCCTGCTCACCTGCTCACGTGAGCTGGAGAATGCTCTGGCATCTCCTGGCCTGCCAGGGCTGCCAGTTGGAGCCTGACACACCCTTGAACCAGCACCCCTCTTCCATGCCCACTCCGAGGAGTCTTTCCTGTTCCCAGGGACTCAGGCAGTCCCAGAGAAGAGCCTGGGGTAGAAGTTCTGAGTCAGAGAAAGACTGCTCCCCACAAGGTGGAGAGCAGGAAGTGGGCCTCAGCAGAGCCTCCTCTTGGGAGCAAGGACACAGGTGAGGAACACCAGAGAAATCCTCCCCACCCCCTAGTGGACCTGAGGGAGGACCCTGAGGGGTACTGAGGGGCATCAGACACACAGGTGGCCCCTAGGAAGCAGGGGTCATTAGCAACTCCCCAGGCATCCGTCTGGGCCATTTGCTTGCCTGAGCGCAGAGCTGAGTCAAGATCTGATTAGTTTCTGTGTCCCAGCTGAGAGCCAAGAGTAGGGGGTGCAGGAAGACCTGGGAAGGGTGGTGAGGGGAGATCCTCAGGGCCAGAAGAAGCAACGATCTCATTTCCATGCCTGGCAACACCCCAGATAAGAAGCATATGTGCTTCGAAGGAGCCCGCCTCTCCCTGCCTCCCCGCGGACCATGCATGCCTTGCGCCCATCCGCGTGTGATGGTTACCAGGGATTCAGGCCAAAATCAAGTATGTCAATTTCAGGTGATGAATGATCAAACCCTTCCTAATTTGCATGTTAAATTTCCTGGTGGTGGAAATAAATAGCCTCGGTTCATCAGAGAAGAGCTTTTCTCCGGAGCCTTTCATTAAGGCGGCAGCCAGAGCCGCACTTGCACATTCTGTGCTGTGTCCTCTGGGGAGTCTGGGGGTGTAGCCTCCCTGCCCCCAGGGCTGCTGAGATTGCCTGTGGAAAACCCATCAGACCCGGAGGCGGGGGCAATGATAGGGCAAAGAGACGGTGTGGCTGTCCACACAAACCTGTGCATTCCAGACTGTTCCGTGCAGAGGTGTTGTTGGGGGGTGTTGTCTATGTCCCTCGCCCCACCCTAATTTGCAATGTGACCCTGGATGTGTCGCTTTACCTCTCTGGGCCTGAATTTCTGCATCTATAAACCGAGGGGCCTACTAAGTGCTTTGTGGACTTCCCACCCTGTGAGGATGGCCAGCAAGAGCAGGAAGGCAGGCAGGCTGGGCGGGGCTGGGGTCAGGCTGAGTGCCCCACTGGGACCGTGGTTGGACATGCAGAGCCTGGTGTGGACACGCGGTGTGTTTGAGACACAGCTCCGCCCTGCCTGCCCCAGTCTTGGAGGGAGCCCACGGCTTCAAGTAAATGTCCTTCTGTCCCCCCCCACCCCCGTTCTCAGGGCTGTGGGGATCCTGTGAACACATGGGGACACTCAGAGAACTCAGTAGATGTCCCAGGGCGTGAGAGAGGGGCCGGTCCTCTGATCCTCCAGGGGGCCAGGCTTGGCAACTTCCCCCACCACCAACACAGTGGATCCCCATGTCCCCAGGTGCCCAGCCTGACTAGGGAGAGGAAGCTTTTGATCTTCGTGTCTGACAGACGCTGTTCAGTTGTGCAGCCCAGTGAGATCCAAGCAGTACCCGGCGGAGCCCCAGGGAGCCTGGGTGTTGATGCCAGTTCTGACATTAACTCCTGTCCTGTCCCCAGGAAGGCGTTTCTACTCAAGCCATGGTGTCGCAGCTGTGAGAACGAAGGCTTGGTCTGGATGCCAGCCCAGGCACTCAGCTGCTGTGTGACTCTTGGGGTCCTTGGCATCCGCCCTCCCCTCCGATAGGTACTCTTCCCTGGGCTCAGGTCCAGCAAGGTGACAGACACCCACCTCCCTCCCCAGCAACCTTGGGAATGGGGGCCCCACTTCCCTCCCAGCCAGGACCCATTACGGAGAGTGTGAGGAAGTGAGTCGCCATGGAAACCGTGCCAGCCAAGGTTTCAGAGCCCGGCTTCTTTTTCCGCCTTTCCTCTTACGTTCTGAACTTATTAGTTTTAATTTACACACTTATTGCAACATCCCCCCGAGGCTGGGGGAGGAGCTGTGCCTCCTGCCACCCACGGCCAGCCCTGGCCCTCAGAGATCCTCCCCGCTGCCCTCTCCTCTGGCTTTTCCTGCCCCTCACTGCAGATCCTGAGCTGGGCCCAGGCACTGGCGCCCAGAGAGAAGCTGGATCAGAGCATGAGAGAGAGGGCTTTCTCCTCAGACGTGGGATGGGCTGGAGTTCAGGCAGTGCCAGGAAACATGTCGGGGCATGTCTGGGGACTGGGTCGGGGGCCACAGGTTACCAACCTCCACGGCCACAGCCTGTGTCCTCTCCCACCAGTGGCCACACTTTCCCCACCAATGCTTTCAGCAAGGCTGCTCAGAGTTGGCCAGGGTGGACTAATCCCGTGGCACAGATGTATGTGGCACAGACTGGGCCAGGTGCTTGGCTCTCAGCCTTCATCTTTGCTGGTGGGTGATGGGGTCATCACACCTACCCTGGGGCATCTCACACCAAGGAGCCAGAGGGAGTCAAGAAAGGCTACCTGTGGGTCAGGAAGTGCTGTCTATGTGGGCTGTTAGGAAAAGAAGAGGGACTTGAGGGCAGCCAGGCAGCCACTAATGCCTTCCCTTGCCCCCATGCCAGGCCAGCTGTGCCTTTGCCGAGCCAGGCCCCTGACCCAGCAGGGCATGTCAACTGCACAGAGGTCAGCTCTGGCTCCAGCTGGGAGAGGCTTGGGGACACCAGTGCCTCTCAGTAGGGCACTGGCTCTTCATGCAGGGTCACGTCCCCCAGGCACATGTGCAGTGTCTGGAGACATTTTGGGTGGTCATCTGCAGAGGGCGGCTACTGGCACTTAGTGATGAGAGGCCAGCGATGCTGCCAGGCCCTTCACAATGCACAGGACACCCCTACAACAAAGACCTTCTCTGCCTCTGCCGCCAACAGTGTCAAGGCTGGGAAATCCCACTCCAGTCGTTGCCTTCCTCATGGGAAACACAAAGTTGTGGACAGAGAGTCCTGCTGCAGGAGGTGGGCCTGGGGGGCAGGCCAGGCTCTGTATGCGGGGAGCCAGCCCGTGGATCAGGGCAAGGACGGGCCTCCCACTCCCCAGGGCCCACTGCCCCCATCTTCTCTTCCCTGTGGATTGTGACATTTCTAAACTTGTTAACTTTTAATTACTACCTTCCCTCTGCCTGAGTACCCTGGCTCTGTGCCACATACATCTCTATTAAAATTCAATTTACGTCCATCATAATGAATTCCGACATGCAGCTTTCTCATATCAGCCTTCAATTTTCAGACAAGATATCCAAACTCATGGTCAAACTGGAGCAAATCTCCAAGAGGCTGGAAGCAGGAGGATGAGAGCTGTCTCCACTGAAGAGCTCCAGGTTCCTGGGACAGAAGGAAAGAGGCTGTGGCCAGGAAGGAGGAGGGAGGGATGCCAGTCCTGGGGGAGGAGCAGGACGGGAGGGGCCGGTACTGTTTCCCTGGGGGCTCTGGGAGCATCCTTTCCACTTAGCCATTAGTGACCAGACATTTGTCTATGCACTTGGTCTTTTGTGACCTTCAAGATGCCCCTGGGAGGGAGCTACTAGTATTAGTATTGCTCTTTTCCAGATGGGGCAACCTAAGCAGGGATTGAGTCATTGGCTCAAAGGAATGGAGCGAGCGAGTCAGCAGCAGGACCGGCATTCCTCTTAGGGATCTTAGAAGATAAGCCAGGGTTTGTCAGGTAGCAGGGCTGTGGATGGACAACCCAGTGCAGGTGAATGGAGGCCATCGGTCAAGTCTGTGGCCAGCCCATGAGCGAAGGACATCAGGGAGAAGGTCTGGGAGAGGGGCTGGAGCAGACTACACAGAGATCCTCTAAAGGCTGCATGTCACCCCCACAATGCGGCTCCAGTGGTCTTCCCAGCACTCTGTCCCCCTCTGTCATCTGGGCTGGCACTGCCCTCCATGTCCAGAGTTGGCTCTGAGTGTCAGCCGGCCCACGAGCTTGTGCTCACCCTGGACTCCAGTTCCCATTCCACCCGCCAGTGAGGGTGCTCATTGCTACTACCTGCGGTGCCCACTGGCCCCTCAACTCACTGCAGCCCCCTCCTGAACATCACCAGATATCCACGTCCTTCAATCCAGTGGGTAGTGTTTGCAACTAGCCTCATTTGACACAGATGACTGCCTGGTCCCTCTTGAAGTCCCTCTTTCCTTTCCAGTGCCCATCTCGCCTCCTCCCTCCCCACCTCTTGGCTGCTTCTTACCCCCTTTATATCACCTGCCAGGACCTTGTAGACCAGGCATGTCCAACCCATGGCCTTGGGGCTGCATGTGGCCCAGGGAAGCTTGGAATGTGGCAAAAAGTTTTTAACATTATGTGTTTTTTAGCATTTTTCCTTCATGAACCCCTTATTATGTATCTGCACTATGTTACATAATTTATGTGATCCCCAAGACAATTCCTATTTACTTGATGTGGCCCAGGAAGCCACATTGGCCTTGGAAGCTCCTCATCTGGAATGTTCTGCTTGCCCCTAGGGTCTCCACCCAGGGCCTCACCTGCAACCCTGGCACTGTGTCCTCCACAGAGCTGCTTCCCCTCCAGGACTCCTTCTCCATCACCCCTCCTGTCCACCCCTACGGCTGTGGAGCACCAAGACTTCCGACCTCCCTCAATCCGCTTTGACTTCGGTGGCTTTATGTGAATGTCTGCCCCATGCAGCAGAAAAGTGCAGAGAGGCCCTGACATGCTGTGCACAGATGGGCCCACACCTGTGGGTCATGTGTGTGGGATAGAAGGGACTCGCTGTCTTCCCCATTCTAGCAGGCACACAAGATGCTGTCCATCCAGCCATCCCCAACCCTACAGCAATCCTGCCAGCGGTCACTTTGTGAAGCCTGGAGTCTACTCCAGGGGAGTGGCGGGCAGTGGGGCTTTGGCCTTTGAGGGGGGTGGGTCTTTTAGGCAGTATCTCACTGCCTTGAGAGAAGGGTCTCCTTGGTTAGAATCAGAGTTTGCTTTTTATCCCAGAGCCACCTCTCCAACTACACAGCCCCTTTATTTCTCAAACTGGGAAGTCCAGGCCGGGTTCAAAATGGACAAAGATTTGTCACCAACAAGGAGCTCCGACAGCACTTGTCACAATGTGTTTTTTTCTAAAAAGGGATCTGGACCATAGCAGGGAAGTTGGAACAGGTGTGCAGAGCCCCAGGTGACCACGGAGGAGACAGGCTCATTTGTGCTGTGACTCCCAGTAGCTTCATTACCAGATGTGTCCCATGATTCTACGGAGACAGACAGCTTGCATCACCCTTGCAAGTGCCATTATCTCATGCGTCACACCAGGATGGGGCTTGACCCATGGAATCTCACGTAATCCTCACAGTGACCATCTGAGGTCAGTGTCACTGTGCTCCATTCCAAGATAACAATGGAATGAGGGTGGCCAATCCTGCCCAAGGGAGAAGGACCCAGCAACCCACTCCCCAAAATCAATCCACCATTGAAAACCCTATGAACAGCAGAGAAGCACTGACAATAGTGTTTCGCCTGTTGTACGCAGGGTCACTGAGTTGGATACCAACTCAACGGCACCTAACAAAAACAGCAATGCTGCCCAAGGTCAGAGCCAGTGGGAACGTGGTCATACTCAGATCCTACGGAGTCTCTGCCCACACTCACAACTGTCACATGAGTCACGTGCCCCACAGCAACATTCGGTTAACAAATGGCCACATCTACCACAGGGGGCCCATAGGTTTATAATGGAGCTGAAAAATGCTAATGCATACTGGCATTGTGGCTGTCATAACATCGTGACACAACACCATATTTGCGTGTCTGTGAACAAACCTACTATGCTGCTAGTTGTGTAAAAGTGTGGCACAGCCAGCCTTGGTGGCATATGCCTGTAGTCTCAGCATTTGGGATGCTGAGGCAAGAGGCTTGAGAGTTTGAGGCCAGCCTGGGTTATAAAGTAAGTTCCAGGCCAGCCTGAGCTATACAGGGAAATCCTGTCTCAACAAAACAAAACAGTTATAACAATGCAATTACCAACAATATTTGATACTTTTTTTTTTGGTAGTCCTAGGGGTAAACCTGGGCTGGGATTTAGCTCAGTTGGTAGAGCACTGCACTGAAGTCTCTGAGGTCCTGAGTTCAATCCCCAGCACCGCAAAAATGGGAGAAGGACCTGGCAGTCCACTCCCAAGGCAATCCCGAAACAGTCAGCCACTGAAAACCCTATGAGGGTCGATATGAGTCGGATATCGACTCGATGGCACCTAACAGCAACAGGGGTAAACCTAGGGCCTCATGTATGCTAGGCAAGTGCTCTATCACTGAGCTACTCCCCCAGCACCATTTTTATTTTTTATTTTGAGAGCGGGTCTTGCTGAGTTTCACAGGCTGCCTGTGGCCTTGAACTCGAGATCCTCCTGCCTTGGTCTCCCAAGTTGCTGGGATCCTGATGCTTGATAATAGATGACTATGTGAGTAGTTTATGCATCTACTATATCATTCTTTTATCACTATTTTAGAGTGTACTCTTCAACCAATAAAAGTGTTTATTGTGAAACAGTGTGCTGTGTAACACCAGCATTAGCCTCGGACATCTTGTGCTCACTGGCCTCCTGTTTGCACCAAAGGGTCACGTCAAGTGATTAGCCTTACCATTGTGGTTTCTGTAAGTACACTCTATGGTGTTCCCACAGTGACAAAATTGCCGAAGTACGCATTTCTCAGAAAGTATACCCGACATTAAGCAATGCATGATTGCACTTAGATAGATACATAGGGTGTGACTGTCTGTCTCACACACATACCCTCCCAGCCCCATTTGGTTACAAATCCAGCCAGGAATAAAGACTCTCAGAGATTGGCCATGAATGTAAAGTTCTTCCTTTGGAATCAGGGTGGGAAAAATTTATGGCACCACTTCTAATCTTATTTTCTCTCAACTTGCTGAGTAAATTTAGCCATTTCTCTGTCTGAAAATTGGCCATTATCACCCTACTCAAAGCCAGGATTTGTAAAAGACTAGGAAGTCCTCAGAATAAAGCAGTATCAAGAGAGCTACACGTCGCCCAGCTGGCCAGCCTTCTACATAATGCAATGTCCAATGTGCAGTCATTTAAAAGGTGAACTTAGAGCATTTTTTGAACCCCAAAAAGAACTCAAAATTGAATGGGGATATATTGAGATGGATGCATGATCCAGCTTGAAGGGGTTCTATTGCCCAAATTTGGATTATTATAGCATTGAAATTAATAACGACATGGATTGATCGAAAGTCATTGGGCAAAAAGTACATATATCTGAATAAATATATTTTCTTATGTACATTTATTCAAATACACATTTGTATAAAAATATAACCCATAAATTCACACTGATGCTAAATTATTTTAAAAGGAGGTGAGAAAGTTTTTTTTTTCAACAAGAGAATGGAAATTAATCTGAGTAAAAAGAATGATAGAAAATCTTACGACAAAACATCACAGTAAGAGTTGACTCGGCGAAGTCCCATCCATGGATTCTACACCACTGGGTGGGAGGTTCCTGGGGAGGAGCACCATCACTCCATAGGTTACTCACCAATCACAAAGGAAAGGGGAGACCCACCTATCTTGACAATGAAGAGCTCTCGCAGACAGCCCCTTGACCAGGTGATCAAATCTGCCATCACCCATAACGGGGCAATGTCATGGCAGGTGCCTTCTGGTAAGAAGCCTCCAGGGCACATCCATGTCACATTGTTGTCAAAAGATTTAATGTGAACCTAAGCATGTGGAGCTAGTGGGACAAATCCACACTAAAGGAAATTTGGCAAAACTAGCTGGACTCTCAAATATGCCAACGCCAAGAAAGAGGAAAAGAACGACGAGGAATTGCCCTTGACTGAAGAAACACTAAGGACCTTGACAATTAAAAGCAATGTGCAGTCCTTGATTGGATCCTGTATCAAGCAACAACAAAATGGCATACATGACACAGGGCTAAATAAATGGCCACTGGAACAAAGAGAGATACTTGAATGTGGGGTATTTGCTAGCAGTATTATATCAATGTTAAATTTCCATTGTGTTGTGGTTTTGTGGGAGAATAACTTGTCCTCAGGAAATATTACTTAGAAATGAAATGATTTGATGTCTACAATAATTCTTAAACAGTTCAGCAAAAATAGTGTATGCATATATGTGTGGATATGGACAGAGAGAGAATGAGCCAGGTTAGCAATTGCCGGATGCTATGCAGGCGTTCACAGTCCTATACCTTCATTTTTCTAAGATTTGACAATTTTCCAAATTAAAAAATAAAAGGAAAGTAAAAGCACCTGCTGTGGTCCAGGCCCTCACAGTGGACAGGGGTGATATAGTGGATACAGGTGGCTTCTGTCAACCACTTTTTTCCTCTTCTGCTAACAACCTTTACCTTCTTTCCTTCCCATGTGGCTAGAATGTGGGGATGGCTGTGCCCTGGAGTGGATATAAGCTGCAGGCCTGACCAATCATGGTGCTACATGCTCATGCTGCAGTCCCCTGTGATTGGTCAAGAATGATCTGAGCTGGCCCAATCAGAATCCTTCCCTGGGACTTTCTAAGTGGAACTTCCAGAGAAGTTCTTTCTACACAGAAATCAGGCAGTTGTAGCCTATATTTCCTGAACTTCTTAGGATCACTTACCACATGAGAATGAAGTCTGAACCTAGAGGTGGGCACAGCCAAACAGCCTTGAGGGAAGAAGGCCTGGCAGTGTCAAGTTCTAGGTTCTAAGGTCTGAAGTCCCTCATGCAGCTACCAAAATTGTGGAGGCTCTGACTTCCATCCTGTGGTCTATTCATGGTGTCCTATGTAAGTGATTAAAAGCTAAGATGTAATGGGATGCATTATGGATAGTCATAAATGATAGAGGGAGGAGAGGGACAAATGTATATATGTGTGCATATGAGAGGAGGAAGAGAGGGAGAGGGAGAGGGAGAGACAGAGAGTGAGAGAGATGGAGGGAGGGAGGGAGGGGAAAATGAGGGGGGAGATTTTTTTTTTTTTTTTGAGACAGAGTCTTGCTTTTTGGCCCAAGTTGGCCTCAAACTCCCTATGTAGCCCAGGCTGGCTTTGAATTCAGGTTCCTCCTGCCTCAGCCTCCCAAGTGTTGGAATTACTGGTATGTGCCACCACACCGGGCTGAGAGAGAGATTGTGAAAAGCACATGTGTACAATCAGGAAAAGCTTTCTGAAAGAGTAAGCCATTTGGGCCAGGTCCTGAGGAGAGAGTTCTGAAAGGGACCATATTCCAAGTGGAGGGGCTGGGACAGTGTGGGCAAAGGCCGAGATGAGGGAATGTGCAGGAAAGCATCCTGAGCCCCACAGTGATCTGGTTAGCTGGCAGGGTGCTACTGCAGACGGAGCCGTGGGAGGTAAGGAGATGCCCATCGGGCGCAGACCATGGGGAGTTCTGGGGCCACCTGAGGAGCCTAGCTCTTGCCTTGCAGACACAGCGAGCTTTTGATTAGAAGGCCATCCTGCCCAATCCCGTGTTCAGGAGGCTCATCGCCACCATGCCATGACAGCCAACACTCCTGCAGCGACGAGGTAAAGGGATGAGTTTCCCAAGCGGAAGCTCATTTATTTCCCCTGGATGACTTCCACCCCAACACAGCTATAAAGCGGAATATTTGCATTCTCCCCAGCGCTTTGTTTTCTAGAATTTGCAGAGCACAGTTAGCAGAAAGATGGCTAAGGATGCACATTACGGAAGCAATTGCAGCAATCCTTCCTCTCTGAGAGGCAGGGTAATAGCTGGAAAAGCATTCCAGCGCTGGGATCAGACAACTTAATCTTTGAAGTCCAGCTCACCCTCTGACCTTGGGTGCATTCTTTAATGTCTCTAAGATTCAGTTTGCTCATCTGTAAAATGGGGATGCAGGAATGGTGGTAGGATTCAACATCATCACAGAGTGCAGATCATAATGTTGATGTTGTTAGGTGCCGTTGAGTCCAGTCCGACTTATAGGGATGCTATGTACGGCAGATGGAAACACTTTCCGATTCTGTGCCAGGCACACGATCTCATTTATGTTTAAGCCCACTGTTGCAAACACTGTATCAATCCATCTGGTGGAGGGTTTTCTTTTTTTTTTTGTTGACCTGCCACTCTCTCAAACCATAAAATAAATGCTTTTTCATTGACAAAGATTATTATTATTATATCATCAACAGTGGGATTCTGGCCACTACCTGGATCCCACCAGGGACAAGAGCTGGCTGTTTCCAAAGGTGGCCCATTCCATTTTTTAGCAACACTGAACTTCACATTGAGCTGGGATCTGCTTCTATGTGCTGGCCGCCCCTGGGACCTAGCAGTGCAGGGCACCAGGTGAGGGGCTCTGAAAGAGATGTGGGACCAACTCCCCTCCAGGATCTGGCTCCAGCTTCCTTGCACGAGTCAAGGGCAGGCTGGGAGGTTCTGGCCCACCTGCACTCCTGATGGGCCATCTGCAACTCTTTGCGTTCCATGTGAGTATGTCTACCATCCAAGAGGAGGGGCTCTTCAGACACTGGCAACTGCCCCAAAGGGGCCAGGTGGTGGTCTGGAGTGGCTCTGGGCTCCCAAGTGAAAACCATCACAGAAGCTACTCAAGAAGGCCCCTCTGGTCTCCTTTTGGGGAGTTGGAGGCCCAGAACAGCCAGGACTAGAGGGCCTTTTGCTGCCTGGTCCAGGTCTCCCCATGCAGAGCAGAGGAAGGGCCTCCTTCGGGGCCACTATTGCTCCCTCCTGGGCCAATTACATTTGCCATTCATTCTGGGGTGGGAAGCAGAAGGGACCTGGGGTGGGAGTCGCCCCAGACTCTGGCCCCCCTGCATTGTAAGGGAAAGGATGGTTCTCCAGGAAGGACAGAGCCTCAAGCAATTAAAGCCCCTTCTCATCTGCATTCCTGTCCCAGGCGGCAGATTCCTATCAACATCCCCAGGGCAAGACAATCTTGTTTCCCCAACAAAACCGATTATGCACATCAGGCCTGGGGATTAATCACCAGCCTCAGGGCTGGGAGCCAATAAAAAAGGCAGAGATGGGAGGATAAGAGTAGGAGGGAGGAAGCACCACGTCCCTGAGAGCAGAGGCAGGGCCAGGAGGCGGGAGGAGGGAGGCCAGGCAGGCTGGGAACAGCTGCTTCGCTATACAGCTGCCAGCCAACTGCCCTTGCCTGGACCCTGTTCTCTCCCCCTACTCTTTGTCCCCACTTGGCCTTGTCCTGGGGAGGGAAGGGCAGGGTGGCCCCAGTGCTTTGAACCAGGGCACAGATAAGGAGTGATAAGCTCTGGGTGGGCCACCTTCATGTCCAACCTGGAGCGTCCCCAAATAGAAGATGTATCCTACCTTACTGACCCGTTGTTGTCCCATGTCCCCCCATCCATTGGACCTAGGATCCTCCAATGGAGGCCCTGAGACAGGAGGCTCTTCTCAGCGGGCAGATGAGGAAGGGGCTCAGGCTACAGCCACAGCCCCTGGCCATGAGCCTCCACCCCTAACATCACCTCTGCCCCCTCCCATCCACTGCTGGGTGGGCGGGAACCCTGCCATCACCGTCCACCCTCTTTTGGGACCGGTGGGGTGGCCATAGCCCCAAGGCAGAGCAGCCCTAGCCACCCAGAGCACTGGAGTGGAAGCTGATGGCTGAGCTCCCGGCCCCCAACCCCCAATCACACTACCCCTCCACGCCCCCATGTGGACAGGCCAGCGGGTGGCCAGGGATGGCTTGCCTGTATTCCAGAGAGAACCTGGTCAGCTCCCTGTTGTTATGGAGCCACTTGAACTCCAGAGGCCAGCTGCCCTCAGCCATGCACGTGAGCACCAGGCGGTTCCCCTCCAGGTGCACCTGCGAGCGCACCGGCTCCGTCTTGAAGTATGGGGCCACGTCATCTGCAGGAAAAGGGTACAAAGAAAGCACTGGTTAGCACTCTCTTGGCTGCGCTCCTCCTCGGCCCACTTAGCATCCAGGGCAGATGGAGCAGGTGCAGCCAGGTAGGTTGCCCAAGGCCACACGGCTGGGAAGGGGCTTGATCTTGGGTCTGTCTGACTCCAGGGCTTGGTGTTCTGCGAGGGTCCTCCTGGCCTTCCATGCGGAGCCCTGCCTCTCTCCTCCCTAGGCAGCCAGGCTGGTCTCTGCTGCCCTACCCCCTCTTACTCCGTCCCCTGCTGTCTCTCCCCCGAGGATCCCTGGCCCTGCCATGCTCTCTGCTTCTGGATTCACCCTCTAGGACAGAAAGTGAGGAGCTCACTGTGGCTCAGCCAAAGGGAATCCACCAGGAGAACACGGAAGCCGGGTGACCTAAGATGCACAAGCTGCGGGGCTGCGTTGTGGTAGCGATGGCTGGGGAGCCCCTCAAAGGCATCAAGGGCAGCGTCCGTTCAGTGGACGCCCCTCCACTGCTGGGCTTTTTGCTCCTTCCACCCTTCCCTCTGATCCCCCAGTGCGCCTGGCTCAGCCTCTCCATTGCCACCAGGACAGCTGCCTCCCAGAGGAAGTGCTGCTGCTCCGGCTGCGGGTGGGGGCCCAGAGGCTGCTGGGCCTCTCTGCAGAGCTGCCTCAGCCCCTCAGAGATGAGCCCCCAGGGTCCCCTCGACAGGGACAATGCACTGTAGGTCCTAGACCTGGAGGGACTGCTAGGCTAAAGGCTTCTGTGCGGCCTTCTGGGTCTCTGGCCAGTCGGAAAGCTGGCAGAAGTGGAAGGGGACCAGGGGGTTGAGGGAGGGATTGGGAGGTGAAGGAAGGTCAACGAGAGGGCCAAGCCTGTCCTTGAGACCCCTGCCTTTTGGGGGTGGTGTGGGGTTGGGGAAGAAGCAGCATCCGCTAACAGCATGGGGCCTCTAGGGCCTGCCAAGCCCAGCTGTTTTGGGGGCTCCAACATAGAACCATTGGGTCCGAAAAGCAACCCCATGACTTCAGGGATTAGGGTGCACATTTTACAGCGGGCCCAACAGGCGGGGTTTAGAAAGCTGCCCAAGGTCACACAGCCAGCAGGGAGAAGGAGAGAAGCCACAGCCAAAAGCCCAGACTCAGAGTTTGTTCCCCTTGGGCTTTGCATTTGACAGACAAGGGAGTGCGTTCCAGAAACCACGGCGCGACAGCTTGTCTAGTGAACACCTCTTGAATACTGAGGACCTGCCACACGTGGCTCAATGGCAGATGGGTGGTCAGGTCCAGCCTCCCTAGACCACATGCATGTGCCTTCCACAGATCCCACGTACTCAGAGCCATGGAGGAAGCTGCCCGCGTGCAAGCCTGGGCATCCTGACCTCCGGGCCAACGGTGGGGATCCCGGCATCCATAGTCCGTCTGTGTTCCCCTGCTGCGTGGGTGACAAGCACTTTGAACCTCACTTTCTCCATACATGGACACGGACAAAAACCAGCTTCCTTAAGGACTGAATAAGGTAACAACTGTGCCCATGCAGGCCCTGGCCTGCCCCGGAGTGGATTCTGCACATGGCCATTTCTCTCCTGAACACTAACATGTGGGCATCCCTGGCAGGGACGGGCACCTTCGTCCTTGGTGCTGGTTGATGCCCCAGGCTGCCTTGGTCAGAGTCAGCGGGCCCCTGTGAGCCCAGCAGTGGGCAACCACCAGATACCACCAGTCCTCACTTGGCATAAGAAAGGAAACAGACCAAAGGAAGAGGAGGAAGGGCCACGCAGGGCCAGGAGCTGGGGAGAGATGACTTAGGGCTGGCAGGAGTGGGGCCCCTCTGCACCCCAGCCTGAGTCCCAGCCGGCCTGGCCCTGGTCCGCCTCTTAGCCTCAGCTCTACCCAGGGTGGGGAAACAGTGATCAGGTTTAGCTTTCATTTCTAGGTCTCGCCTAGGCTCAAGTACAGATTTACAGCTCATCAGAAGTCTCAATGTGATTTGGAGGCCTGGCCAGCTGGCCCCAAACCTTGCACCCTACCCACATGCCAAGGGCTCGATTTTATGAGTGCCTAACTCATGAGGGTCTGGGGACTCTTCTTGGGACCCCTACTATGGACCCTCGCTGTTGGCCCCCTGGAGGACCAGCCTGGGGTGGCTGAGGGCGGTCAGAGAGCAAGGGCCCCTGGCCTGCTGTCTCCCGAGTCTCTCTGACTGATGATGTGTCAATTGTGCAATTCTGGCTGCTTGCTTGTGCCCATCTTTCCATCGCTCTTAGCTGTCATGTGAATGGACCGCCTTAACAGCAGCTGAAAAGGAGCTGGTGTGGTGCCCACCATCCACGGGTCCCTCCCAGAGCAGTGTGTGTCTCTGGGGTCCTGGCCGATCTCTGGCTTGGTGGAGGGAGGCGGGCAGTAGTTGTTCCCAAGGAAGGCGACGCGCCACCCTGGAGACAGCCAGCTCTGCTCTGAACTTAACAAATGGGCGCATTCTCACTTCAAAGGCACATTCATATTCTCCAGCAGCTTTCAAGAGCCCTTTGAATCGCGTTTTTAAAAACCCTCTGCTAGCGGCTGTCATCGCTCGTTTGTTTTAAAACAATAACATTCCGGGCCCAGAGTGATTAAATCCCTTCCTTGGATGTGGGGCTGACTCAGAGCCAGCAATGTGAGCTGGGGAGGGTTTGCGGGAGGTGTTAGCACCGACACGTGTGCACCCACACGTCTGCACACACGCTCTGCGCCTGGACACCCTTGCCTCTGTGAGCCTGCTCAGGGGCAATTTGCTGCCGGGTCTGGATTTGCTGGGTCATTCCCCAGGCCCTGGGAGCAGGAGGGTCTGGACACACGATGCGTGCTTAGCTAGATGGGTTGATTCCAGGGCTGCTGGAGATGATGACTCTGGGGAAGGACAGGGGAGAAGGCCCTGTGCACCTGCGGGGACCCAGGCCCTGGGCTAGGTGCTCCCCACCCTCTCCTCAGGACATGTTAGCCTCCCAAGGCAGCAGAGTGACCCAAGCTCCTTTTCCTACCCCTTCCTGTGGTGCCCTCTGCCCTCTGCATGCACGGATCCTGGGAGGGAGGCCCCACGCCAGACTCATTGCAGTGGCAGGGTGGGGGTAGGGGGAAGAGCGGAGAGGTAGGGGGTGTCCAACCAGCTAGATGTCCTCCATGGGCCTGCATGAACCCAAAAGCAGGAGAGGCTAACAGGATGGAGGTGGAGGCTGCAGGAGGAAGGCCAGCTGAGGGAGAAAGGATGCTCCTGGGGACCTCAGGGTGTACGCGTGTGCATGTATGTCTGCGTGCATGTGTGGGTGTGTATGTGGGCATGTGCACGTGGGTGTGGATGCACATGTGCACGTGTGTATATGTTTGTGCATGGACCTCCCACAAGTCAATAAGAGAAAGATTAACAAACCAATAGAAAAATGGACAAAGGATATGAACGGTTCAGAGGAAAGACTTACAGACGACTCTGGAACCCATGCAGGGATGCTCAGCTTCATGATAAGATACTGTTTTTTTCCCCCTATCACATCAATTGCCTGCAGCCATAGCCCTGTGGCATCTAATCCCATCAGGGTTCACGGGGGTGTCCATGTGCATGTGTGTGTGTGCATGTGTACATGTGGATGTGTATGTCTGCCAGTGTCTGTATGTCCACGTGTGCATCAGTCAATGAGTATCCGGCTGCATCTGTCTGCATGTTCTCTGTACGTGTGCAGGTGTGTGTGTGTGTGTGTGTGTGTGCATCTGCCTCTGTGTTTGTCTTGTGAATGCCCAGAAGGGTACAGATCATGGACTTTGGGAAAGTTCTTTAACCCTTTGAGTACCATTGGGACACATATGTCAAAAAGTGAGTGTGAATGAATTTGACAGTCAACAAAGTGGTGGGAAAAGACATTTTACAAACTCATGCATTCCAGTTGTTCTGCTAATCATGTTCTTGTTTTATTCATTGCAATGAAGCGTTTCCGGAAATAAAATATTTATTGTCATCTATTTTGATTTGAAATTGGTAGTCATAGGGTTATCCTCTGCACCTCAGTTCCCTTAGCTGTACATTGAGGATATGTTCATTGTGAAGATTAAATAAGTTAATAGACAGAAAGTGCTCAGACCAGAACCCAGCACGTGCTCAGGAAGGGGAAGCTATCACGATTGTTGGTTACCTATGCAGATGGGCGGATTGCCCTGCAGAGAAGAGTTCATACTCCATCATCAGGGGTTCAGAGCTCTCCTTAGCCTTCATTCTAGGATGGGGCAGAGCACAGCCTGTGAAACCATATGTAGCCCTCCTGACCCTCTCAATGGGAAAGGGATAACTGAATGGAGGGGAACTGTGGATAGATAGAATCAACATTATAAATATATCATTTTGTGAAACTTTTCTTCATTTTGAAAACAGCCGTAGATTTTTTTTTAACTAGACAAAGTGATTCTAAAGTTCACATAAAAATAACCACCACAAAAGAACAGCCAAGATGATTCTGAAAAAGAATAACCTATGAGGGAGACCAACCCAGGCATCGAACTATATTATAAAGCTGCAGTGATTTAAACTGTGTGGTCTTTATGGAGGAATAGTTTTGGATTCTAGAAATAGACCCACATACATTTGGGGTTTTAAAATGTATGATGAAAGTGGAATTTTAAATCAGTGGGGAAAAGATCAATTATTCAACACATGGTTTTGGAACAGCCAGGGAGCCATTTGGGAATAAAAAATAAAGTTGAATCTCTTCTTCACACTTTACCTCAAAATAAATGCTAGAGGGATCGATGCTTTAAACATGAAAATCATATTCTAAAGGAACTAGGGGAAAAAAATCACAGAAGTTTAAAAATATACAATGCTGGTGCAGTGAAGAAGCCGCCAAGTACTTTCTAAGTACCATACAAGCTACAGACGGTCAGAAGACAGATTGATGCCTTCGACTTTATGAAAATTCTGCTTGGGGTGGGGGGGTAAACCCATACACAAAAAGAAGTGACAAATGACAAAGTGGAGGAAGATATTTGCAACTCTTATCATGGGGAAAGAGCTAATTTTCCTGGCATAAAAAATGTTCCCACAAGCCAATAAGAGAAAGATTAACAAACCAATAGAAAAATGGACAAAGGATATGAACGGTTCAGAGGAAAGAATTACAGACGACTCTGGAACCCATGCGTCTGCAGCTGTAGCCCTGTGGCATCCGATCCCGTCAGATCTTGGAAGCTAAGCAGGATTGGGCCTGGTTAGTACCTGGATGGGAGACCGCCTGGGAACACCAGAAGCTGTAGGCTTGGGAGAAGGACCTGGCAACCCCCTCCCAAAAATCAATCTGCCATTGAAAACCCTGTGAACAGCAAAGAAGCACTGGCAATAGTGTTTCCCCTGTTGTACAGAGGGTCGCTATGAGTCGGATACCGACTCGACGGCACCTAACAACAACAACAACAACAACTGGAACCCATGCAGGGATGCTCAGTTTCATGATAAGATACTGTTTTTTTCCCCCTATCACATCAGTCGCCTACAGCCATAGCCCTGTGGCATCTGATCCCGTCAGATCTCAGAAGCTAAGCAGGGTCAGGCCTGGTTAGTACTTGGACAGAAGACCATCTGGGAATACCAGGTACTGTAGGCTTGGGAGAAGGACCCAGCAACCCACTCCCAAAAATCAATCCGCCATTGAAAACCCTGTGAACAGCAGAGAAACACTGACAGTGTTTCCCCTGTTGTACGCAGGGTCACTATGAGTCGGATACCAACTCCAGGGCACCTAACAACAACAACAACAACAACATCACATCAGTCGAGATGAAAAAGTGTGATGTGGGGAAACAGGCACACTGAGCACAAAGCATGATGGAACCGAGCGAGGGCCGGCCAGCCAGCCATCCACAGAGGCCAACCAGGCAACTCCACCAAAGCCAGCAATGCACGCACCATCCCGTCCACCATCTCTACAAAACACTCGCCTTCCACAGGCACTTGGGCCTGCGTGACATTGGCAGCATTTCAGAGCTGTGACAGCAAAAGATTAGAAGCCACCTGAGTGCCTGTCCGGAGGACCCTGGGTAAAAGACTGCATTTCCAACAACAGAATTCCCTGCAGCAGGGGGCCCTGGACCAGCCATTAAGAATTACTGTGAAGATCACATTAAAAGGGGGGGGGAGGGAAGATAAGAATGAGGTCAATATAAATAGTCTAGAAATCGCATGTAATTGTTCTAACAAGATAGAAACAAAGACCACTACAGGAAAAGTTTCTATCTTAAACAGAAATGGAACCCAAGGAAAAATACTATATAGTAAAAGATAGAGAAGACTTGGATGGGAAACTTAGATGGGAAGGGGGGGAGGGGGGAAACATAGAGGAGGGTAAGGGGTAACCTATATGAATAATGCTTATCAAATT